>JAANSK020244944.1:0-13905 GCA_011763485.2 Isoetes engelmannii
ATGTAAAGAACTCAAAAAGCAAGATACATGCAAGGCAGCCACAACAATGAAAGGACGAACAAATGTTTGAACATTCAGATATCTCCCTTCAAAAACATTCTTTATTTTCGGCCAGACATGGTCGCATTTTCAGAACAGGGAGTTAGATTTTAGGGATTGAAGTTACAAGTACAGAAAAACTCTTTCAGAAAGTCATCATCGACCAGGTGAGCTAAGAATTCCTCCTCAATGAGTTCAGCTCGTTGCCTGAGGTTTCACTTGCAGCATTTGAGATCAGGGTAGAGGTAAATCCGTAATAACTTAAAGAACACTCTGAGCTCTTCGAACTTAACTTCACTTTTTAAGCTTACCATGAAATTGAACCATCTCTCCTTGGTGACAACACATTTCCTGGAATGCTTCATACGCCCAAAACCAAAATAGTAGGAAGAAAAAGCCATTGATTTTCGTCTGCCGCCCTCCATCTGCACAATAGGGGAAAAAAAGGCTCAGATATTCCTAGAAAAATGCCGCATCCTCGTTGATCCTGCAAGCGCTCACCTTTAAGTTGTCCTAGCAGCCTGCAACAGCACGAGCGCCGTGGATCGCCCTATCGTGCAAGGGCACTGAAGCTTGGCGCATAAGGCTCGGTCGAGGAAGCTTGGCGCATAAGCCTCTGTCCGACACTAATTCAAAAAGATGGCTAGGATGACCACACGTGGATGGCAAATGTTCATCCACAATACAGTTCGGGTGATGCCGAAGGTTGGTTACTCCGCGGACCGCCGAGATTTTTCAACGTCGCGCTGGCGACCCAGATTTGTTGGTAATCCCGGAGGCCGGGAACCCTTGCTTGGCCGATACCGGCTCCTATATCAGCCCGGCCGAGGGGATCCTAGAGGGCGGATATGCCAGGCCCCTCTACGTCGACCCCAGGGGGGAGATCACCGGGCCGATAACGGCCTCCCGATATCGGCCAGGCGTGGCGGTGATTCCGGCTGTCGGTATCTCCCGTCCCTGGCCCTGGCGATCCCGGAGAGCGGGATCTCCGGAGGGCTGATAACTTCCCCGTTATCAGCCGGGGACATGGCGATCCCGCTCTCCGGAATCGCCAGGGTGGTGATCCCGGAGCCCAGGATCGCTCGTCACGTTTTACCGGTGATACCGGAGGACGGCCAGGATGCGGCGAAATGAAGGACGACCAAGATTTGTGCAGGCGTCCTGACATGTGTCAGTACGGTATAACGGGAGCTCCCCGAACGGACTCCGTCGAAAAATGAAGGTGATTCCGGAGGCCGGAAAAAACACCTCCGGGATCACTGAAACCAGGGTAATATTATCCTCACCCAAAATAATATCTATCTATTTTAATGTTTTTTTTGGTCCCCCTCCCCGGGGGGGCTGCTTGGGGGCCGGGTGGAAGCTTTGGATTTTGCAGCAGAGACCGGATTTGATTTCCAAACATCTCACTCCGAGAATCTAACTTGTAAAACTTGTAAGAACTTGCTACGACTATTATGAGTTTTATCTTTATGAATTTGGTTCTGTATTAACCTGTGTTAACTGGGAGCAACTGTAAGTTTTAGAAGCGTCTTTCCACTTCCCATGGAAATTGCGGTCCAAGTTCCATGTTTATTCATTTGTACTTATCTAAACATTTGACAAGTGCATTCATCAATTGTGTGCTTGAAGTGTACTCTCACAGAATAGAATTGCTCTCCTTCGTTTCCAAATGATCCATAAATTCCATGCTCTAACTATTTCAAAAAGCAATGCATTTGGGATGTACCCATTGTACTAGATAGATGCCTAGGCGAAACTGACTGGTCCGTATTGTAATGTCGAATCTTTCGTCACACTAGTTGCAAATCTACACATTCTACCAGATAGTGTTCCAATTTTTCATTGTCGGCTTTGCACAACGATGTTGTGAATTTAAGTTACGTCATAGTTATGTCATGAAGTTAGATTCAAAATTTGGTTTGTATGTTATACATATGCCAAATGTTGTTAACAAGTTGTGGTGTAGTAGTTGTATAATACAACTAATATGCATTATGGGTCTCATTCCCCCAACACTACTACAAAACCAGTTCCAGAATAAATAATATATGGTGACTTTTCAAAGAAGCAACAAACCATATACTGTGAATTTTATAAAGAACTACTATCCTTGAATACAAATGCAAGGAATACAAATGTAAGGAGGAAATCAAAAGTTGTTGAGCACGCTATAATATGTCTCCATTCAAACATTAAATTTCTTTGACATTAGTGCAATAAAGAGTGTCATTTATAGCAATATATGTTTCAGGTGGAGTACACACACATTACATTTAAAGTGTAAACTCAACATGAAGTAACTTGGACAAAACTTGTCTAGTTCTTAGTTCAACAATTGTCACAAGTATATGGACAAATACTGAATCTTAAACAAATATATTGGGTCTACACACAAATACAAAATATTTTTGGTGCAACCTAAAACTGTAGATTTTGTGTCCATCAGCCTCAATGGATCCACATCATGAAGAATATATTCCAAAGAACTCTAGGAACATCTGTCGGCTTGATGTGAACCTCATTTGAAAGGTTGAAGGGTTTAGAAGCTCCTTCAATAGTGTGAATGTGTAAATATGCTTTGATATCATGTCCCACACATGCAACTCAGGTCTACCAACAACTATGTTTCTATGCAATAGAAACTCGGGAAGCACATAATCGCCAACTGCGTCATGTGGGAGTGATGCCCAAGCCTCTCGCATAACAAATATCAATGTGCGTGGTGCCGCTTGGCCTGAAGCAAGTTGCCCTGTACATGTACTTGGAGGGGAATTTGGCTAACTCTAACACAGCAGTACACCAACACGTACTATCACTAACGCATGACTCACTACAATCAAATAAATCATTTGAAAAGAAAACAATGCATGTGTGCAGCAGGGGAAAAAGGAAGAGCAAAGGGGATATGGAAAATTTCCAGTAGAAAGGTGCCTGGTGATGTGAGGCGGCATATACAAAGATAATGATGTATATATAGTGAATGATACTTGGTAAAAACTATGAGTTAGACAATAAATAACCCACATGGAATGAAATGGAGATGCATGAATTTAGAAATACATGACCAAATCCACTTCATAATGATGCATTTGAACATTGAAAAGTAGTTGTGATAAAATGCTTGTAAGCCATGGAGTGCTAGACATGGTAGCATTAGCAATAGCGCTTGTTGAGTTCTCTGTGTGATCGCCAAGGAAGGGGGAAAAACAAAGATAGACAATGATAACAGAAAGTCAAAAGCATCCACTATATAGAGCGTAGTTCCATTGATAATGAATACTCTTCTTAATCTTCAACATGTCACGTCTGGAGAAGGGAGTTTGTGAAATGGTAGAACATGTCACCCATGATATGATTGACAGTTACTACACTTGAGATGTTGCCAACTCATATAAATTGGTTAATCATTGCATTCTCAAATGATTGCCTGTGCATATAGCGAAATACAAAACATGCATGGGTTTTGCATGTAATGATCCTTGTCTTCCATTTCTCAAAAACATATGAAAGCAGGAGCTCCTATATTACCAAAAGCTTTTGGGCATGATGCAAATGAGCACGAAAAATGAGCTCTAGATAAACATAAATCTTGCTTCAAACTATGTTGCAAGAAAAAAAGATGCTAAGAAGCCTGCAAAAAAAATTCAATTTAACTCTTGTACATTTCAAATATTTAATCCTTAAGCAACTTCAAACAGATATCTTATTAGAACTTAAATGCAAATTCATATAAAAGTTTGGAGCTATAATGTTCTCTCACATTCTACCTATGGCTTTCAATGAGTACTATGTGTCGGGCTACACACCTGTTTCCACCTTTAACGAATGCACAGGGAAACGGGGACACGACGGCGTTGCATGCTACTACTGCATCACATTGGCATGGTCCATTTCCCTATGCAGCAAGGACCGACACAACCGGTACCTGTGGGTGCGCATACAAACATGTGATGGCGACTCCCCTCTCTTTGTGGCGGTCTGCACTTCCCGCATACTGAGAGTAACTTCTACGCTACTCATCAGGATGTAGACAGGATGGAGTGGCTAGGGAAGATCATGCTTGTTGGAGACTTTAATGCCCGCACAGGGACGGAACATGTGACAAGGTTTGACCCGCTGGACGAAAACGAATCGCATCTCAACCTGGCAGAGGCACATCTACCCAAGGTGTTAGAGGACGCGCATGTCACAAGGTACAGAAGGCAACTGCTCCTGCTCTGCAGCAATTTTGACCTGCTCTGCAATGGATTGGTGCGGTCGCCATCCTCTGGACGATACACCTGCCGGCAGGAGAACCAAGGGGGCGACCGAAGTGTCATTGATTATGTGCTCATGGAGGAGAGACACTTACACCTCCTCGCACGGTTGGATGTTGGCATTGCATCCAAAGATGAGGAAGTGGACTCTGACCATTATCCCCTCCTCTTCAGCGTGGCCTTGCAGATATCCTGCACGACCGTCCGTTCGATACCTCCGCTACCCCAGTTGCACTTGGATTATGAGCTAGCAGAAAACTACGCTCGGTCAGCCGAGCAGGGCCTGACGGAGATACTGCAGCTTCCCACATTGCAGCAGCAGACCGTCCGCTTGACCCAGGTGCTCACAGAGGCCGCGGACACGTGCTTCAGGAGAGGATGGCCGCACAGGGAAGGCAGGACCTCCAATTTCCCCCGGAATCACTGGTTTGATGACGAGTGCTGAGAGATGAAGTGTCAGCTCCGTCGCGTCACCATCGAGTGCCCCCAGGCCGTCTCTAGGTACTATAGGGTGCTCAAGAACAAGAAGGCCACGTATCTGGCGGAGAGATAGAACCAGATGTTCTACTTCGTGGAACGCCACCCTAGGAGCTTTTGGAGACAAGTGCTCTGGAAAAAACGGCAACATGAGGGGGACATCACTGCAGACCTGTGGATCCAGTACTTGCAACAGCTATATGATCCCTCGGGCAGACATCCACCAGTACCCACACAAATGGGATTGCCCATCATGTGGACGACATGATAATCGGCCTCCAGCGCCTGGCCAACTAAAAGACAGCAGATTTGGATGGGATGCAAGTGGAGCTCCTCAAATGGGCCAGACCCGCAATAGTGCCAGTGCTCATGGTAATGTTGAATATCGCATTACAGGAAGGACTTTCGCCGCAGTGGACTTGCAGCAGAGTAGTGCCCATATATAAGGCCAGCAACCCAAACTGTCCGCCTAACTACCGCACCATAATGGTCAGCTCGCTATTTGTGAAACTTTTGGCTATCATTATTGAGCAGCACAAGACCATATGGGCAGAGACCTCGGGGCTTCGTGCTCTCACTAGGCAGGCTTCCACTCTGGGCATTCCACCATCGACCACCTGTTCACCCTATGAGCCATCATTGAGGATAGCAGGAACCGCCGACAGGACCTCTACTGTTGCTTTGTTGACTTTGCAAAGGCCTTCGATACGGTACCCCGTGACAAATTGTGGAACATACTGCAAGAACTTGGCGTACCTTTGGACTTGCAGAATGCAGTCTATAGGTTGTATGAGGCGTGCTCCGGACGCCTGACCTCCTCGGGACAGCCGATGGCACACACCGCAGAGGACATGCAACACCACCTGGATGCCTAGCCACCTTCTGCCAGCACACTGGCATGCGAGTCAACATTACAAAGACTAAGGTCTTGCAGATCTCGTCCTCTTGACACCTACAGATGCCCCCCTTCACATACCAGGGAGAGATTGTCGAGGTCGCCCCCATCTACAAGTATTTGGGCATTGAGTTTTCCACTACCATGCACTGGGATAGCTGCGTCCGACTACGGGTGGCGGCCGGCTGGAAGGCCTTGCATGCCATGCAGAACAGTAGTTACCAGGTTGAGTTGTACGCCTGGGACCACCAAGCACACCTTTTTAGGGCTCTGGTTGAGCCCATCCTCGTGTACGGCGTGGAGGTTTGGGGCCCGGTCGTTTCCACCACCATCTGGGGTGACCTTGAACGCGTGCAAAAATCTTTCTTGGCACGCGCACTCGAGGTGAAGCAGACAGTGTTGTATCAGATACTGCTCCAGGAAATGGGTTTCCTCCTGCTACAGAGAGCAGCAATGTGTCGCTACCTCTTGTACTTTCAAAAGGTGGTCCGCATAGGCGTAGTGGCTGTCCCAATGGAACGTCCAGGCACACAGATGCGTGCGAGTCTACACGAAGAAGGAACATGAGGAGCTGAAGGCCTATCTCGGCACCTGCTTTCTTGGCAAACTCTGGAACGTCGAGACCCTGGCACAGGTCAAGCTCGGCCACTACCGACAGCAGGTGAATCCCACGCTCAGGCGGGGACCCCAGCAGTAACTATGTGCCCTCCTTTTCATGAAAAACCGTAGGTTGATAGCCTCCATCCGAATGGGGGGCCATCACCTCCGTATTGAAACAGGATGATGGGCACGGGAGGCACGCGAGGATAGGACTTGCTAGAGCTGCCATCAGGACGTGATGGAGGACGAATACCATGCTATGGAGGACGAATACCATGCTCTTATGAACGGATTAGGGCATGATACCCTCAGTTGAGGATATAGTGCCAGGCACTCCATCTCTTGCTAAGCACTGAGGCGGTGGGAACTCTTGGATCATATCTTCAAGAGGTCACGGACAAGAGACATCGGCTTTGTCTCGCCAGCTTGCGATGGCATTAGCGTTTTCCTCATAGCTTGTGATGCATATTCGGTATACCAGCATGCTCATTGCTGCCACGGTTTTTCCCCAGGGGGTTTTTTCACCCGGGCCGTAATGCACTTGTTGCTTCTCTTGTACAAGTCCCATAGGCCAATTGGCCTCCGTGGACAATAAAAATGTTATTATATTCTATTCCAATATGATAAAATCATATTATTTAATTACATATATATACTGGATTTAGACCAAAATTGCAAGGTTTGTAGACATGTTGATAAAATCAGTTTATGTGATTTTAAAAACGGACGGAATTTAGATAAAAATCTCAGACCTGAATGCATAAAAAAACACAAAAGTCTCAACACAAATAGATACACTCAAAGTACTCAAGCACATAAATTAATTGTGCCTGACAACTGGTAAGCAGCAAGCATTGACATAAGTAATAATAATAATAATAATAAGAGTTATTAACGTCCAACAGAGACCCGTAGTCCATGGGACAATTCTTACAGTTATCTATTCTCCATTAAAAGGAGTATTCTCTTCACTGTTGTCGGTGTTCACAAGAAGCTCTCTAAGAAATTCTCCCACTTGACATATCATAGTATTTCTGGAAAAGAGTTACCAAGTTCTCATGATCCCAATCCACTTGAGAGTACTTTTCTCGAAGTGATTCAAACCGAGGGCAGTGAAATATAACATGTGCTTCTGTTTCTATGTCCTGTTTACATTTGCATTTCCTTTCTTCCCTAGGAAGGCCAAACCATCTCCCTATTTCAATCGTGATATGATGTGAACTCATGCGTATTCGAGCTACAGCTTGCATCATGCCCAGATACATGTCTTTATGGCTAAGATATAACGGGATGCCATGCTTTGCTTCTAGGTTAAAGTCTGCCAAATAATATCCGACCTTCTTCTTATCACAACACTTAATGCACCGCTCAAATGCTTTCTCTTTAAATTTGTCATCAAATTAGCCATGGTAAGATGCAATCGGTTCAGCCATCCGCACTACATCTTTATGCCAACTCGTTTTCCCTCTCATCCCCAACGCCGTGGAGGCCTTGACTGCCGCACATGCCAACGATGATCCCTCTATTCTTTTATTCAAGTACCGTGCAGTTTGCCACACTGCTTGAATCTCTAAAGGGTATGATCCACTTTCCAATAGCAAAATCTCATATGGCACTGATCTCTTACTTTAAAAACAATATGTAAAAGCGTTTTCTGTATTTATTCCAATGCATTCCACTTCCGCTTTGGTAAGGAGGGGCCCCATAGTTCACAAGCATACAAAGCAACTGGCATTGCTAATGTGTCAAATAGTCGTTTTCATATTGCCCAAGAACGCACATTTGTTTGCCTTCCTTTATTAAGCATCACATAAAATGCTTTCAATGCTGTTGAAATTCTGCTATCCACACCTTGGGTCCAACTTCTCCTACCAGTATAAACCTCATATCCAAGGTATTTATAAGAATTAACCTGTTCTACTCTTTCCGCTTGGTACATAACATGAGCATCAATATTTTTCCCAAACACGCATTTTAGTATTTTCTAAGTTTACAATAAGGTCAAACCTGTTACAAAAGTCTACAAGTGCCTCCCTGCATGTCTTCCTGAGTATATGCTGGTAGCAACAAATCATCAGCAAAAAGTAATAGCACTACTAGCTCCTCATACAATCGTGAAAATTTACAACCTTTTGCTTGGAGAAAGCTTTCGAGCTGATCCACATACATACCAAATAGAGTAGCGACATTGGCCAGCCTTACTTCACCTTTACATCACTTAATATTACATCTGTCATACCCGGTGGAGTGACCACCTTCCCTTGAACATTTCCTCCCCGCTGCGAATGCACATTTGCTTGCCTTCCTTTATTAAGCACCACATAAAATGCTTTCAATGCTGTTGAAATTATGCTATCCATACCTTGGGTCCAACTTCTCCTACCAGTATAAACCTCATGTCCAAGGTATTTATAAGAAAGAAGGAAGGAAGGAAGTATATTTTAACGTCCACGGAGGCCAAGGCCTATGAGACGGTACATGCCAAAGTGATAGCAACTACAACCCAAAACCAACACCCAAACCAAAAACAGAACTTATAGATGTACAATGTATCCCTACTCTTTCCACTTGGTATATAACATGAGCCTCAATATTTTTCCTAAAACACACAATTTTAGTCTTTTCTAAGTTTACAATAAGGTCAAACCTGTTACAAAAGTCTACAAGTGCCTCCAACTGACCTTGCATGTCTTCCTGAGTATATGCTGGTAGCAACAAATCATTAGCAAAAAGTAATACCACTACTAGCTCCTCATACAATCATGGAAATTTACAACCTTTTTGCTTGGAGAAAGCTTTCGAGCTGATCCACATACAAACCAAATAGAGTAGCGACATTGGCCAACCTTACTTCACCCTTACATCACTTAATATTACATCTGTCATACCCATTGGAGTGACCACCTTGCCTTGAACATTTTGGTAAAGCCTCCCCGCTGCAACGATCCATTCTTTTGGCACCCCCAGTTGTGTCAATCTATCAATTAGTTTTTGCTGCAAAACCGTATCGATGGCCTTTGCAAAATCAATAAAACAACAAATCAAGGCTTTGTTCTTAGACTTCGCTTCCTCCATTATCGTGCGCAGCGTAATCAAATGATCAAGAGTTCCATGCCCTGTGCAGAAACCTGTTTGCCCTCTTATTCATATGTTATTTTCATCTGCCCACTTTGTCAACTTAATGTCAAAAACTTTACTAAACAGCTTAGCTAGAATTGGACTAATCATAATTGTGCGATAGTTTCGGGGGTCATCTGTGTCTCCTTTCTTATAAATAGGCTGGCTGATTCATGCTCATGGTCCATTTGGTTGGGAATCCTTCCAAAATTGTTTGGTTAAAGAGCAGTGCTATTACTTCCGCCAAAATTGGGCCTCTTGCCTTCAAGTGCTCTGCTGCCAAACCTGTGATATCGCATGCTTTACCTCTTGATAACAATCTAATTCCTTCTTCGACATCACCAGGATCTACACAAAAATGTGTGAATGTGCATTTCGGTAACTTCAACTTATCAATTACCTTAAAATATAGGTGAGGTGCATATGTATGCCATGTATCAAGATATGTGAAAGAGATCTGTTGTATTATGGGTGACAACTTCTTCCAAAAACTCTTTGTATCCAACTCTGCCAACATCTTATTTTGATGCGCATGTTCCGACATCCTCTTTTTATTGCGAACCATTTTGCGATATTTTTTTAATCCTTCCACAGTATTTGCTTGTTTTCTTGCTTCTTTTAATTCTTGGTCAAACCATGCATTCCTAGGTTGCTTGCCATGTCCACCTACAGGTTTCCCATATATCTTATTCACACTTGTTATTAACAAATTATTTAGCGCAACCGCCTTAGTATGTATATTAGCAAAGAGGCCATACATTATGTAATACAACATAATGCTATATTCTCTAGAGGCCAGGACAGAAAAAGATGAAAGTAATGAATTCTAGGCTAATACTTAGGATAAGAGAGAACAAAGCATTCTTTGGCAATTTATTTCAACTGAAAGATGTTTTGGCTAGATCTTCAAAACGAAAAAATAAGAAAGAGAAAGTGTATCAAACTTGACCTATATGGTTGTTAGCCACCATCTACTTTCTACAGTACTAAATAGGCTGCAACAATAACTCTAAGTGAACAGGAGGTGCCTTACACGTTCTTGAATCTTTGTCAATGCCTTCCACAAAAACATTGTGGCTGAAAATAACTAATCATTATCACTCCATTGCCATAGTCCAGGATGACAGTTGTACCTGGTTTGAACGTGTTTGCCTCTGCTAGACATCTATAATGTGATCATGAAACGAACTTAGAATCCACTTTTCAAAAGCATTGAAGCCTAATGAAGGCACATCAAGTTCAACTTGTAGTTGCACCTGTACAAATAGGTTAAAATTCGTAAGAAAATATGGCTCCAGTATCTACACAAAAAATGTAACACCAAAATAGAAATTATGGGCACATTTAGAAGTTTATGCCCATACCTTAATGAGTTGACTGTAAGATACTTCCTAATATTTTGAGGCAAACAGAAAAATATCACATGTTCTTTTCTATAATCTATGAACAATGGTTGCATGCAGGAAAAGAATAATATGTTATGTGTTAAATAATCTACTAAAAGGGTCCTTGGATCTATCAGCCAGCTCATGCAACACATCGAACTTTTTATATTCAACCAATCCTTGCAAGCAAGACTCTTAGGTTATTGTTTTTGTACCCATCATAATGTTGCTTTCATGCACCTCCATCAGAAATACCATTCAAAGGTTAAAAAGAATGGATAAATTTAAATATAAAGAATGGTTCCATCAAAATTCAAAAAACCAGGATATAAGAATGATCATTCAGAATTTGGAAAGAGATGCAGAGGGAGAAATTGTCTAAAATGAATAAAAAAACCCAACTTACCTTTAGCTACATAGGCGTTTAAAAGAGCTCACTGATATTTCTTTAAAGAATCATAAGAAGCTAATATTTTGCTTTTACCTAACACCAGTTGTATCAAAGTCAGATCCGAGGGACAAAAAGTTGATGTAAGAATCCTAGTTAACTCTAAACTTCTACCTTCCCAAACACTCTAGCCAATCCGTTTTGAAGAACAAACTTTGAGCCTCGGTGAAGGAACCCAAATTTAGCGGCCTGCAAATTTCGTATGAGATAAAGGAAATGAAAGAAGCATTTTTCACGAGCTAAAATATTGAGAAGGTTAGAGAAGCAGGGATACCTTCTTAGTAAGAGAGGTTACAGGTTCGAAAAAGGACCTCCAACTCTAGTTTCTCAAATGGGTCACTATAGCTAAAAGAGATAAAACACATTTAATCAGGGATGAGTACAAGTGTAAGAAGGAAAATAAAAGCAGTTAAGGAAAGATTACCTGTCATTGCATTCTTACCTCCAAGCAATATTCCTTGCAAGGAGTTCAAGATGTTATCAAGGACTATTTTTCGTATCTCTGGGGAAGAGATTTTCTTCCGAAAATCTGTGAAGACATATGCAAGATTTTTAAGAGCCCATAAGAACCCTGGTGCCGGCTTGATGGTTTGTAGATTTCGTATCCGAAAAGAAAGAAATAAAAGCATGTAAAATGAGTTCAGCCAATTCGAAATTTGCAGCGTCTCGCAAGGGAACGCGCCAGCGGAAGGGAAAGCCGCATGCGGCGTAACATGCTACGTGTTGGCACAAAAACCAAGAGGCTCCAAAAATAATGAAGAAGATTTGTCGGCATGACAACTGTGCTTTGCTCTTCTACAATTTGTCGGCATGACAGCTAGTTTACATGCCTATGTTTGTTTTGCAATTTGCGGCACACAGGCTAACTGATTTTCGGGTTGGCAAGCCCACGCTCACATGTGAAAACAACATATTCTAGGCATATTTTTTAATATTCGCAGATATTTCTTGTGATTGGCCTAAACCGGCAGCAGCTGCCGTTCTGTCCGCCGTCTGTGTTCATGGCCGAGCTCCCTCATTCTTGTTCAAACTGGTAGACCAGCTCTTCGCACCAGATGTAATGTATAGCAATCTTCTGGAATCTGGCAACTGGGTTATATATAGAAATGATTATGGAGTAGTTTGCCGGATGTTTGATTCTCCCACAGATTTTTCTGCCGGAACAGTAGCTTGAAACCTCTGTAATGCTTACGAGTAGATCCAATTCTACAACTGCAGCTGTGAGGTTGTTTACAGGTAAGATAGAGTCTGGAGGCTTTGTATACAGGAATGTCAATTTACTTGACATTCCTGGGATGGAAACCAGGTGACGCACGGAGCGCGGAGCCTAGTTGACATCCCAGGAATGTCAAGTAAATTGACATTTCTGTAATGTGGACGACGCTGACTTGTCATTCTGCGTGATGAGAATGCAAGTAAATGTGATAGAATGTAAGTAAAAGTGGAATGTAAGTAGATGTAATGTACATTCCTAGAAATGAAAAATGACACGTGTCAATATACTATTGGACGAGGGGGCAAGAATGCAAGTAAGTGTTGTTTACGTTTTATACCTAGTAAGACTCTAAAATAAAACCCCTCAACCCTATTTTGTGAAGAGTTTAGTTTCTGGAGGAACAATGGACCAATCAAGCCTTAATGACCTCCCACGCTTCTGTAACATACTCATGGTCAAACTTGGTATTATCATTAGTTGTGGATCATCCCAGAGTCCGAGACATGGCAGGTTGCATCCAGTTGAATACAGTTTTTGTGAGGTTGAATAATGATGGAGATATTGTTTCTTAATGTCTTGATTCAAACCCAACTACCTTGTTTCAACATGATATTGTGTATTTTGTAACCAACACACATGTCAAGCATGCCATTCTTCGGTCTAGCTTGGCATTTTGTTGGTGTATGTATATTTGATTTACTCCTTTTGTTTGTTTGCAGGGCTTTGCTTTTAAGTTTAGCTTGCTATTATTACTCTATGCAGAAAACTCTTGCTCAGATTGGTTGGAACAATGCTCATGCAACTGGAGATAATGATATTGGAAATGGATATTATGAATCTGGCTCAGATTTACCTTAGAAATGGATATTATGGATCTGGCACAGATTTACCGCGAAGTACAACATCAGTGAATTTATTCCTTTTAGTTTCCATCTTTGATGCTCTTTGAAATTAGCAACTCCAACATGAATAGAGGGCTTCTTAAATTTCAAATCATTGTTTCTTAGTTGCGAACAACCTTTCTAGCTTGATTCTTTTGGATGTTTAAATGTGAGTAAGCACTGTTTCGTTAATTATGGACAAATCTTGAATTCATGGACTTTTTTAGTTGCATGACAAGGACAAGGACAAAGACGATTCTATTGATCATGCAATATATTCAGTTGCGTCCTTTTACTAGAGCTGAATATGTTTTGGCTACAAGTTGTAGACTCCTGATGGTGCCTGGTATTGTTGGAGGGAGACCAGTGCTTTCTCTTGTTCTCACCGGTGCTTTTTTGATGATATTGCAAGCTAGTGCAAGATATGCTTGTGGATACTGTTCGGTAACTAGCCCAAGTCGCTAACGGCTAGCCCTAGTGTACATTAGTGGCCACTCCCCATTCCTAACATACTTGAAGGCAAGAGGCGCGTTATGACCTCTCAAACTGTCATCTCCATCGGGAATGTAGCCATCAATGAAACCCTTC
>JAANSK020244955.1:0-13905 GCA_011763485.2 Isoetes engelmannii
TGCCATGTGCCGTCGTATGTCCTTAGGACGCTGGCTAGTGCTACGCCGTTAAAATATACTTCCTTCCTTCCTTCCTTCTAGACTATACAGTCCAAGAATAGTGTGACCATTGAAAATAATTTCCATGTGGGCCTGCTGCATCAGCGAAGCTTTGTCATATCGGCACGCAATGGAATCCCAATTGTCTGGTGGCAGACATGCAGGGTTGGCGAAGATCGCGCGGCCCATGATCAGGAGCTCCCTGTTTCATCCCAGGTTTATAAATCTCAGTATGAATGCTTCTCCCTTTCTAGCAATACCCAAATATTCCGATGGAAGAAGAAGCTCTCCTCCAGAAAGAGCCCCATTCAAAACCCTTTTTGGGCACTCCATTCATACAGGACGTTATACAGGGATTCAAATCGGAGATACACAACGTAGGATTAGCTCTCGGACCTATAGTAGCTGCCTTAATTTTGGGTTTCGTTAGATTGGACGAAGATCAGGTTCATGGAGGTAAGAGTGTCCATATGCTTGCAATTTTAAGCTGGGTTTGTATCTGGTGGGTAACAGAGGCAGTTCCTGTGCCTGTTGCTTCCTTGGCACCCCTTTTTCTTTTTCCAATGCTTGGAATTATGAAAGCAGATGCTGTTGCAATGACCTATATGAATGATACCATTGCTCTTGTCCTTGGTTCATTTATTTTGGCCCTTGCAGTTGAGCGCTATAATCTTCACCAGCGTTTAGCCCTAAAAACATTGCTCTTTTTTGGCGGGCAGAAAATGGAACCTCGCCTTCTTTTGTTGGGTTTCTGTGTTGGCCCTGCTTTTGTGAGCATGTTCATCTCTAATACTGCCACGGCAATGATGATGGTTCCACTTTCAATTGGTATGTTGCACAAACTAGAAAGTGGTCATACGGCATTTGTATCACAGTTTTGTCCAATATGTGGCTCTGAAGATTTTGAAGATGCTTATCAGAAACTTAGCAGGTTAATGGACTCTAGCCCATCTCGTGATGACGGAAGACACATATCTTTTGCTAAAAGTCATGCCCATGAAATTAGAGAATTGTTTGAATCTTTACAGCTAGAAGAATATGACAGAAGAGGCCAAGCTTCTATGCAAGGAGAAGTGGTACCTTCTAGGGACTGTGGGCCATTATGGACACAAAAGTCTCTGTTCTCTCGAAGAAAAAGTATTCATGATTACTTGGAGAAACAAGAATTGGCAGATATAGCAAATTATGGAAAAGCTGTTGTGTTAGCCATTGCGTATTCTGTGTCTATTGGTGGCTTGGCAACACTGACAGGAACAGGAGTCAATTTGATCCTAGCAGGGATATGGAGCAGAGAATTTCCAACAGAACCTCCAATCTCATACTTACAGTGGATTCTGTTTGGATTGCCTCTGGCAGTTATATTGCTCATCTTCTGTTGGGCCCTTCTGTGCTTGAGGTACTGCTCATCGAGCACAGTCACAACAGTCTCGCAGTCCTTGACCCGCTCGAGCATGCGTGAAGAATTCGACGCACTAGGTAAATTTTGTATTTCTTCTTCCTATGGCCTGTATAAGCTGTCATCCCCAATCAACCAGCCACAGATATGACATGTTTTTATTACATGTATCCAAAATTTACAAGTTCTGGTAGGTGAACCTCTCTGACGGGTACTTTTGGCAGGCCCTTTTTCGTTTGCCGAAAAGGCTGTGCTTACTATCTTCATGGTATGCTGGAGCAATCTTTTGTTATTAAGTTGATACATTAAATCCTGAATCAGTTCTTCCATATATGTTCCTGGTTGAAAGACCAGCTTTAGAAGAGATGGGGCCCTTATGCAGCTCATGTTATCTGCTTTGCTACTTGTGTGGTATACCAAGTGCATCCTTGATTCCAACGACCTGACGCAAGAAAAAAGTTCAAGTTAATGCTGAAAGTTCATTGTTTCATTAAGGTGGTCATAAGATTATTTTGTCTTTGAATGGTCATTCCCAACCAACTTGATTTCCATGTTATTGGCGAAAGTGGAGGCAGGCTGGCACTGTGGAAGCCCTGATATTTGATATGCCCTTCAAGTACAAAATTGTGCATGTCCCTCCAAAGATGGGAAGAGTGAAATGAGTAAAAAGCATCTCTTGATAGAGAAGCTGCAGATAAGGAGCGGGGTGGAGCATTAGGATATTGGGGTGTCCGAGGTTTTTGCCATTTGTCATGGACGTCATTAGTCAATAGCAAATGCTTGTTATAATAAGAGAAGCTAAGTCCTTGAAATGTTTTTTGTGTTTGCAGGTTATTGGAGGCTTGTGGATGACAAGGTCAATTGGAAACCTTCCTGGATGGGGTTCACTTTTCAATGATTTTGTTGGAGATGGAACAGTCAGTGTAAGCCTTTCATCATAAGATCCAGCATCACATTTGAAGTATTTATTTACTTTCTCTCATTTTCTCAGTTCAGTCTGTTAGAGGTTCTTGATTGAGCATTAAACTCACTGAAAAGCTTAACTAGAGATAACACTTGAAATTGTGATGAGAACGCGTCAATTACAAAATCGAAATGGCACAAGTCCAAAATGGTTAGTAACATTTGGTATAATAGAAGTTATTCTCTATGCATGTCCTTTGCTGCCTTCTGCCTCAGAGAACCTGTTGCTGCTTTCTAGCTTTCCAAGATGTGGGCCCATCTTCAGACACCAGGCCAGCATAACTAAGACTAATTTTCATCAAATTTTCCATTTGACCTGAAGGGTTGGACTGCAAGGTTGTATTTGGGATGCAACATTCAAAAATGACATAGATCTCTTTGTTATCATGAATTTAAGACAACGGTATGTTTGAACCCAAGTTAAGTACTCTTTGTTCCATTGTTTATCCATAAATTGGTGAGATAGATATATAAATGGTCTTACATGTAAAGAAAGAAGTGTGGCAATGCTGCGATTTTAAGTTGATAGTTGCAAGTTATTGGAGGGGTGTCCATATTCCTCTTATTGTATATAATTTGGTGAAGGCAGTGAATTGAACCGCCTACTATGAGTGCAGAACAAATAAAGTGTTGAAAATGTGGAGCACTTGTGACATTGGAGACGTCAGCTTCAGTATCACAATCAGAGCATATGGGTGAAGTATAAAGGGTTTGGCTTGCAATGCAATGATTATGTGGGAACCACGATATGGTATCATGACTGCAACCACAACTGAAAAGAGAAGAAAGTGATAGAATGAAGACAGTCATGGGACATGAGCCAGGAGTAAGATGCGAATTCTTTGCTTGCATGTTATGCAAGGGTGCCAAGATGCAGATGAATTTTATCATGTGCATGTCAATCCATATATTCAAGATTAGATTGTTTTACAGGATATTAAATCTTGTCATCTTTATAGGCGTAATTGAATAGGTTGTAGATAACTAATGACATGTATTATAGCCAGGTAATGTTAGAACTATTGTGCCTCACTCTTTCTGTTATGCAGTATAGGACTCCCGTCATTCTTTTCCGTAGTTTACCCCATTTTGTGACATGCATATGCGATCACATACAGAATTGAATGTTGTTTATTAAGACTACAGGTTTTCATGGCGACGTTTCTCTTCATTATACCAAACAAGTGCAGCCCTGGTGCAAAGCTTATGGATTGGGGTGGCTGCAAGCAACTCCCTTGGGACATAGTCCTTCTATTGGGTGGAGGTAAATCTATTGCTGCTGTGTAGATAAGGAATTGAAGATTTAATTTGTAACCCCTAATTATCAGTTTTAGATAATATTGCCATCCTGCATTCAGGTTTTGCATTGGCTGAAGGTATCAAAACTAGTGGCCTCTCAGTATGGATCACTCAGAGTTTTGACTTCTTGGAGTCAACAAATTATGTATTTATCACACCTGTGATAGCCTTGATTGTTAGCTTGGTGACAGAGTTTACTTCAAATAACGCCGCAGCAACTATTTTTCTTCCACTTCTAGCAGATGTTGCTTTGTCAATACATAAACATCCGCTATTTCTTATGCTACCTGGTGCAATATCAGCATCTTATGCATTTATGCTGCCAATCTCAACTCCTCCAAATGCAATCGCATATGCTACAGGCTACTTGAAGGTCACAGATACTATTAGTAATGGCATTCTGCTGAAATGTTTTGGAATTGCTACACTTTCGGTTTTGGTCCCTACATTAGGTACCTCTCTCCACCCAAAAGGTTTCTCATGGGGACACTTCCACATGTTCCCTCTTTTGTTTCCTTGCTCAATTCAAACTCTTCTTTACTGTTCCTTATATTGTTCTGGTAGTGCCTCTAATTTGCATTTTATTTACAGGTAAACACGTCTTTGGAATGGAACAAGGCATCTAACATCCTTTCTAGGATCATTTATTCTTAGTTTGCATGGGTAGAGGTGTAAGAGGGAGCCACATGGGAATCCTCATCGATCCAAACTAAGTATTTACGCAGAAGCCTGGATCAGAGAGCACATTCGAGCTGAAAAATGCTTCTCTCCATTATTGTGTAAATTCCAATTTTCTTAAGGGCTTTAGTGTTATAAGCTAGTGCTAAGGATGGTACCCTGATGCCGAAATGGGCGTGCCCGACTTTGACCATGTCCTTGTTCATCTAGACTAACTTTGGCCATGTCCTTGTTCATCTAGACTAATAATCTAGTTGCCATCCGTTCCTCTGTTTCTTCACCTTCGTGACGTTGACACAACCCGCCCAGACAGAATTAGTTTATCCAGCATTAAAATCACGTTTTAGTCCAACTTGGAGGTGGAAAGATTTTGGATATGTCTTAAAGATTTGAACTAGCTTTTACGATGATAATCAAGGTAGCAAAATGATAAAGATAAAAATGTTGTATTCAGTTCATTCTGTTTAATTAGGGAAAAGAATTAGAAACAAAATAGTATATCCTTGTAGAAATGGAGCAAAGCATGTCCTTGAAAAATGACTAACATAGTGGACACAATAAGCAAATGGAAAAATAAGAGTGGATGCAACAAGCTATTCATTATATGACCATGGGGAGGTACAAATTTTAGATTATTATGATATTGATCATCTACATAAGAATACCTAGCCAGTTCACATTGACTTGTACACAACATAGTTGCGAGTTTCACGTTTGCATCTTAACACAATGCCATATAATGCTACATATACATTCTCTAATTGCTAACACAATGCCATATAATGCTACATATACATTCTCTAATTGCTACTAGTAAGTCCTGCAATTTCATTTTGTATTGCGGGAGGAGCTTCAGGCAATGGTGAGGACTATGATTTCGGGTCTGTATTGTATAAAAAATTGTAGTTTTGTGCTTGTTTGAGCAGCTTGCTGGCCGAATTCCTATTCCGTCTGTGCTTGCCTTCTTTAGTACATGGTCAGAGGAAAAGCAGGCGATTTTCTAGTGTGTGGATAAGAATAGGGAAGGGTTTCTATTCTGAGAATGCTTCTCAGAGTTGTGCGCAGCGGGGTAGGCATGCGTAGGCCTGAGGTGCTTGAAGCCAAACTCTGTATTGCTTATGGCAGTTTAGTGTAGATGAGTGGCAGTAGGAAAGTCGGCTGGCATGGAAACCACCGGAGTGGAGATAGAGGACCTCCGCTGTACCATCGGAGTGGAGATAAAGGACCTCCCCTCTTTGATTAATCCTGTTTGAATAATCCGTTTACTGTTTTTGTTTGACAGACGTGGTTATTGTCCGGTGTGAGGTTCTGTGGCCGGAAGAGCAGAAGAGCAACAAGGCTTAACCTTGAGCTCTAGTTGCTGGCCCTGTCGATGATTTGGAGTGTGGTGGGGAGATGGATAGAGATTTGGAGTGTGGTGGGGAGATGGATAGAGAGCGGGATGCAAAGTTGATGGACGGCAGAATGCCCAGAGCATTTCCGTCGATGTTCATGTTGCTCGGGGGCTACTCTGTATCAGAGTTTAGTGTTGCTCTTGTTAGCTTGTGGGAGGTTGAAATGCGGACTCGCTTTTGTATATCAGAGTTGGCTCTTCTTCTGTTGCGTTGTAGTTCGTGCTATTGGAAATACGAATTCAGAGGTTGCTGGGTTTAGTTGATTAAATGGCTGGGTTTAGTTGATTAAATGGTAGTCCAATGGTTCGCCTACAAAGTAGGAGAACCTTTGAAACTCGTCATTTACATTTTCGTTGGAAAGAAGGCAGCAGTAGATCTGGAATAATCCTCAGAATATCTGGAAATCAACGGTGCCCATTCAAACTACAAAACAAAGCCATAAACATTGATATAATCATTGATTAGATGAGCTCGAAAGAATCGTTAATGTGTGACAAATTAGGCTGGAATCACACTACGACCAAGCCCAAATAATTACGTGGCAATTTTAGGCATGCGTTTAGCCCAATAAATAGTTTTGTTGTGATGTCCTATCAGACTACCATGTCCAAAGAATTCCATCTCATCTGGCATCAAGAAACTCTGATAGCAACGAAATTTTTTTATTAAAGCTTTTTTCTACCACTGATAATCCTTCGGATCCCCACTTCTTCTTAAGGAATCAATCAATTGCTACTACCAGTTTGGTCGAAATAGCTCTCTGTGCATGTCTATACCAAAAGCCCCATCATGGCTACACCAAATCTGATCAAAATCACAGTTTTAGGGCTGAAACCTCTTCAAGATCAAAATCTGTTTTCGGATCCTCTTAATATATCATTGTTCTTCAAGATCAAAATCTGTTTCCGGATCCTCTTAATATATCATTGTTCTGTACTTTGCAGAAAAAGAATCGCAAAGATCCACCGATTTATACAAATTTTCACAAAGATCCACCGATTTATACAGATTTTCACAAAGATCCAACGATTTATTCATTGATTTTCCATAAAGTTTGAATCA
The DNA here is from genome assembly GCA_011763485.2 of Isoetes engelmannii. NCBI lineage: Eukaryota > Viridiplantae > Streptophyta > Lycopodiopsida > Isoetales > Isoetaceae > Isoetes > Isoetes engelmannii. The sequence continues at coordinate 6,832 of JAANSK020244955.1, forward strand.
TGGCAGCGGATTCAACTTGAAATCCACCGATTTTTACAGAGATCTTACAGAAATCCACTGATTTTCACAAAGTTTTCATCGATTTTTACGAAAATCTTACACAAAATCCACCGATTTTCACAAAGACTGCAGGGCATATCCTACGCCGGATTGGGCTTTTCCGCATGAACAGCGTGAACAGGGCATGACGTGTTGCTTGCCAAAACTTGGGACAGGGGAAATCCCCCGTCCAAAAATGCGAGGGTGCCAAAACGCTGACTCGGATTTTGACACCCTAAGTGTGATACAGTGTGCATGCCTAAACTCCACATGGCATATTTGTGTTGGCTTATTTTTTATTTTATTTTTCAGTTTGGGCCATAGTGCGATTTCGCCCTTAGTCCTACCGGGAGCTTATATGAAGGGCTTATTTGTCCTATCTACAGCTTGATTGCAAGGCCACTTCAGCTAGAAAACAGGTCAGCTTGGAGGTGGTATATCTGAGTAGGCAGTTATCTACACCTCAATGGCAGTAGAAATGCATACGGGGTTTGGTTATTTTGTCCACATCCCAAGTGGTTAATATGGCCTTCTAGAATCACCCACTCCATACCCATCTCAGAGCCCATGCCATGCAGATCCGGCAACATGCCTCCATTCAAACGCCTGTGACGTCTCATCTATGTTCATCTCCCATCCACATCCCTCATCTCTGTCTCCTGCCCAATCGTACTTGGCAAACTGTAATTTGCAGTTGCTTCAAATGGAGCTATCACTGCCCCCTTACCCACAATTTTCAGCTTAACCCCCTATGTCTAGATTAACCAGAATTGCTAATGTCTAGTTCTGGACTTGGTGTGGAAGGGCACTCGGACTTCTACACGCATACCTCCCAACGAACTAGAAGTGCTCAAGTCTTTTAGATGGAAACTCCTCCACATTCAATCACATCCCTCAATCCATCTTCTTAAATCTCCACCTTCCAAATGGTATATACAAGGCATATCCCATTTTCATCCCCTTCATCCCTAGGCTTTTCCCTTCGGGCAACCCAAAAACCATTTTTAGTATGACTAGATTAACCATTGTAGATATAAACTATTTCTAGTATGATCAAATTAACCACTTTGGGCATATTAATCTATATCTGTATTAACAACTACACACTATGTTTAGATTAACCCTATGTCTTGATTAACCACTACCATCTGTGTCCAAATTAACCATTACCCATTATATGTCGTGATTAACACCACAACCCCTGTGCCTAGATTAACCTCTACACATGTGTCCAGATTAGTATTATATCCAAATTAACCACAATTCCCTACGTTTAGATTAACCACTACAAATTTGTGCTCAAATTAACCACTTACACACTATGTCATGATTAACCTATATGTCCAAACTAATTACTACACATTCAGATTAAGAACACGTTATGTGCAATGCGAACACAAACACGCTATGTGCTAAGAGGGAGAAAAAGCTGGTTGTAGAAGCTTTGCTCCCTTCATTGGACGGAGAACGCTGCGATTTTATCATGGCTTTTTGCTGCGCCTTCCATTTCTATTTTCTTCTTCTTCTTCAGTACCTTAATTTGCCAGGGATCATTGTCGATTTATAAGGACCCATCGCACTCTATGGAAGCCAGGGTTGAAGGTTTATTGTCATGCATCACTTTACAAGAAAAAATTGGTCAGATGATTGATCAGTCAAAAGCCACTGCTGAAGTTATTCAGAACAACTTCATGTTATATTCTTCAATTTCAGGGTTTTCCAAATGCTTAAGATCAGAAAATTCTAGTTTTCAAGTTTTCTCAGATTTATGCTTTTGAAGTATAAGATATGATAATCCAATTCTAGGAAGTGTGTTGTATGGAGTGCCTGATATAACACCACAAAAGAAAATTCTAAATGTGATGCTCTTGTCTGAATGTGGTAAATGTGGTGAATAGGACTGATCTGATTTATCTCATCTTCTTGAAGTTGCTCATGCCACCAGCTTGCACCATTGTCGATTGTGCTAAAACATCTGCCATACTGTTTTGTTGTCTTGGAACATGCAACACAACACATTGCTGAAAATATGACTTCAAGTTCATGGCTCATTGATGTAAGCCTCTCAAATTAGCACTTAGAACCTGAAATTGATCAGTGATTTGTTGACACGCCAACAAAGAGTCTCCAAAAATAGTCAAACAATCAATACACTTCTTCTTTGCCAGAGTCATCCATTGAATAAATGCATGATATTCAACCTAGCTTCTCTATGCTTCTTTGTTCCCTCCTCTCTGTGGTTCTAAGTTTCTACTCTTAATCGCTTTTCCTTGGCGCCTTAGGGCCTGCCGTTCATAGCGCCTTATTGCATGTCTGCCTAGCCATGTAGGTGCTTGTTGCATGTGGTAACATCAGAACATCAGCCCAAGATTTAGCAGCACGACCAGCTTCTGTGGCCCGATTTTGCAGCAGTGCTTTCACACAGGTCCAGGCCTGTTTTGTTGCACGGATTCACACGTCCACGGTTTGGAAGGGTTTGGAGGTCGTCCAGGTTCTATGTCGACTCCCAACTTCTGCGCTTGCTGGCTTTGCCAATACTAGATTCGATCCCTAGGCTCCACGTTGGACCCTGCTCTTCAGCAAGGGGACTTCACCTTTAAGAACACGTACATACCACCTTCGTGACTGGTAGGGGTAATTTTTTATTGTTTTAGGGGTCCTAGCTAGCTGGGTTGCTATACGAAGATTCAAGAAGCCCACACTGTCTTTGTACGATAGAGGTGGTGGAGCGAGAAATGGAACCCCGTATGGATCTTTCTAGGGGTGTATGGATGTATATTAATAGACGAATCATGTGATGGAAGCAAGTAATGTATGAAAAGTCTATAAATTGAGGTATTGTCCAAATTTAATGAAATTGTGCTTAATTCAATTGTCTAATATCCAACTCCACAAGCTTGGAACCAAAGAATGTCGAATGTCTAGATTTAAACACAAATTTGGCATAAATGAAGTAGCAAACGTCATTGGCCGCCACAACAAATTTCTTATAGACGCACTATGAGCCGGCATGGTATTGGATTGGTTCGAGAGATTCCGGGAACCCTTGTAAGCCTCCGGACAGATTTCAGATTTAGCTTGTTGCCTTAAGAAACGCAGGAAAAGTTCCTGCTAGATATAGTCATTTTCTTTGGGTTTTCCGACGGAATAATAGATAAGTACAGTACTCTCCTAATAGGTCTAGAACACAGGAAATATGCTGGTCTAGGCCAAAAAATTTCCCGAACCAAGGTATTGGATCAATTGGAAACTCAATGGATAGATGGAATTTATTAATATGGGCACCTCGTATTGTATAAGATGATTGAATTCATTATTAAATCAAGTGTCATTATTATATCTGGTTGCAACTAGACCTATATAGTTGCACATTCAGCGTGGAATAAGAGTATTTCCAAGCATAGAGGGTGGGAAGGAAATGGGAAGAGAACGTGAGAAACAAATCTACATTCTTGGGTTATTTCTATTAGGTATCACATGAATACTCGAGATAAAGAATAATATATCATAATTTGGCCCATCTTTGACTAAAAACCCAAGCATCCTCCTTCACGTTCATTCATGTTTTTGCCAACTAAGCAGGAGATAAGAACCTCTATGTCCATACCTGAAGCATGATTTACATACTCCTTAACAAAGATTCCTCCAATTATTGTGAGCTTGATTTGGATATTCTGGCTAAACAATGCATAAAAACCACATGGGAAGATATGGTATGCATTTAGCAATGAACGTCGATATCGCGTAGACAGAAGGCATGATTGTAGCAACACGTTATTCGTCGCTTGACGCTTGATATCGGGGAGAGTGTAAAAAACATATCATGTATTGAATTGGATTGAATTGAATTGATGGGGGTGGAGTGCATGTGAAGGCAGTGGACAAGGGGGAGCTTGAGTGCTAAACAACTGGGGCGAACGAGAGGGTCAACTTGTGGGCTAAGAGGCGCCTCACATGTAAGAATTTTGTCGTTCACATGCATCGGCTTTGTGCCGGGAGGTTCGACGTTGGGCGTCCCTAAGTGCTAAACAACGAGCGCAAGGAACCGAACACCAGGCATTGCACCGGCCTATAATAAGATCAACTAGTCTATGAGACGCACAACACCACACCAACGAAAAAAAGGGCAACATAACAACAAAGAAATAAGGGAGGGGTCCATCCTTAACTTAGAGTAGATTTTTAAATACCTTCCCATTTACTTCACGTAATGTGTGAAGCTTCTTGCACGATCTAAGCAGCAATTCAAAACCCTAATTTTTCTATATACTTGTAACATCATCTTTTGGGCTATGGCGAATTTGGCTCTGTGTTTTCTTCTCATTTTTGCTTTGTTCTGTTCTGGCTATGGATTCAGGCTCGATATGCTCCACCGGGATTCTCCGCTTTCTCCATTCTATAACGGAAAATCTGCTTCGATTATGGATATGCTTCACCGGAGCAGAACTTTTCGACAGAGCCTTGTGGCTCCTTTGGCCCATACAGTTCCGGTGGGAGAATATATTATGGAGATTGGAATTGGAAGTCCTTCCAGAAAATTTCATCTCATGGTCGATACCGGAAGCGATTTGGTTTGGATCCAATGCAGAGAGTGCCGGAACTGTACAAAATCTGGTAAATTTGATCCTTTTAGGTCTGCCACTTATAAGAATCTCACCTGCCATACTCCGGCCTGCCAAATTCTCAGAAATTTGACACAGCCAAGTGGCCAATGCCGCCGGAGTTGCAAGTATTTCTATGCATATGCAGATGGAAGCAGCAGTAGCGGTTTCTTATCTTCTGATATAATTAGTCTGAGCTCTGTTTCTGGATCACACAAAAGAATCCCAAATTTCTCCTTCGGATGTGCTCAATCTGTAGCAATTTCTACCTCCCTTGGAGCGGATGGATTCGCCGGATTTGCGAGGTCTTCAATCTCCCTTCCTTCGCAGATCGGATTTAAGAAATTTTCCTACTGTCTCGTAGACATCCAAGCATCTGCTAACAAAACCAGTCCTCTGTTTTTAGGATCTGCAGCCTTATTTGAACCAGAATCGAATTTTCAGACGATTCAAATGCTAGATTACACACCCAATTCGACGCTGTATCATGTAGATCTTCAGTCCATAAGAGTGAACGATATTCCAATCAATCTGACAACAGATTCATTCAAATTCGACCCTGAGACAGGATTGGGGGGCACAATTTTCGATTCAGGGACGGTGGCATTGAGATTCTATCCAGAATCAGTAGCAGAAGCAGTGAAGGGGGCATTCAAGGATCAAATCGAGTTACCTGTGGTGGAAAATTCTCTGCTGTGCTATAATGTGTCAGGAAATGAGGGTTACAGGTTTCCTGGTTTAGGGCTGCAGTTTGGAGGGGGGGCCGATATCAGCCCCCCTGCTTCCAATTATTTTGTGGCCACAGAAAAGGATGTTGTGTGCCTTGCAGTTATTGGCCATCCCCAGCTTTCCATCATTGGTAACCTTTTCCAGCAGAATTATAGAGTCCTTTACAACCTCCATAATTCTGTTATCTCTTTCATGCCTTCCCAATGTGATGCCCTATGACTTGAATTTTTTTCTTTTTGGTACTAAACTTCCATTCTACTAACTTTAGTAAATGTATTTGAATGCATCTCAATGCACCTACAGTGTATTAATGCTATAGGAAATTACAATATAGCATTCATCTGTATAATACATATAATACATATCCAAATGATATTTTCTGAAACAAGATATTCTTGTATCAAAGATCATTATCAAATTTTCACTGCTACAGAATCTGTCCACATTCGATCTTCTTGCAATAAGCAAAGTTTTTCCCTCTCCAACATGTAGCTATAGGGAACATCTTACTCTATTTGCCAAAAGATAGAGAATGCGGGTGGCACTTCATACATGCTTGTCATGGGTGGGCAAAAATTTTAAATGGTGCTAGGAAGAGAAGCATCGATGTTGGTTCTCTAATGTGCACCCTCACTTTTCATGTTTGCAAATTCCGTTTATTTTGCTCGTTTCTTTTTCAAAAGAAGTGAAACTATTATGGTACAGATCATACCTGAATTCTTATATTGGATGATCAATAAAGATAAGATAAGATAAGATAAGATACATGTTTTATCGTTCGCCTAAGGTGATTTAAAGTTGAGTCATTTTCATAACCATTCCTATGTATATGCACTAAATGTCGATGATTTTATCTACGTAAGAATTTGGGTTGGACTTTAGGAATCTTAGTTTTTCTAGTGAACTTAAACCACCCAACCCGATCCACCTCCGAAAGGGCTACAACACTGGCTTCTAGTCATCACTGTCACTGAATGTCATAAATCCAACTTCCGACCACCTAGTCAAGAATTCTAGCTATGGTAAAGATAAGGAATCTAGCTTTGGGTCTCTACCAACTCTGCTTCAATTACTGCAGCCTCTCATCCAGTAATTGAGACTCTGATTTTATGGCAAAGATATCTGATTCAGGTTGTGCAGATCAATTGTGTTTTTACCTTCTCTTACATGGTCACCTACCCCTCTCTATCTGGTCGCTGCTCCCCGCTATATTTGGTTGCTGGTCTCCTTTTTCTTTATTCCTTGTTGTCATGAACCTACGCGAAAACAAGGGAAAACACGTTAAAAGCACTCAAGAAATACGCGAGAAATATGCAAAGAGTCTGATATACAAGGAAGAATGAAGAATACAATGGCCCGAAAGCAAGCAGAAACACAAGACAAATGCCTAGAAGGTTCAAGATTGGCGTTGAACCGGAATATATATCTAGTTCAACAGTCATCGTCAGAGTGGCGACCGTTGAACCACCAATGCAATCATTATCGGATTAGCTAGATGTTCTTGTTTCTTCGCAAGAGAAAGTTGGTACATGTCCTCTGAACACTACAAGAGGAGGGGGGTATTAGAGACAGATTTAGAGTCAGACCTTAGTTATATACTTAAACTTAAAAAAATGGCAAAGAACTCTTAAACTGACATTATGGCTGACGTTACAACTGTCTATACATTCTGTCGTTTAAACGACAGAATTAGCGTCAGAGTTTA
>JAANSK020244966.1:0-13905 GCA_011763485.2 Isoetes engelmannii
TGGACCTATTTCCGGTGCTAAAAAAGCAAAAAGCCTTTGCCAATGTCATATTTAAAAAATACTGAAAACTTTTTCACCTTCGGTAAATGGGCTAGTAATTGTAGCAGTTAGATTATTAGATACTAGTAACGGTGCCTAGCGTTGCTGGGCATAATTTGAGAGACTGCAAGTGTCTTGGGCCGCAATAAGAAAAAAGTGCCTAAAATATGCTAGCTATGTAATACTTATACTTATTTTTATAATTGTTGTGCGTATATACAATGAAGCACCAGATCTACCAACATAATATGCTCGCCTTGTAATTCTTATTTTTGTGACTGTTGTAATTGTTATTTTTGTAGTTGTCGTGCGTATGTGTTGTGAGGCACCAATATTATCTAGAAATATAGGAAATTACTCACCTTCGGTGGGCATTCCATGTATTTTACATGAAGCGTGGTCGTCCAAGTGTTGTTGAGGTAAGGCAAGTCTGCAAATTTGAGAACCGTGTATAGAAGTATTTAAACATTGTAAGCGATAAATGAACAATATGTCACTTCATAAGTTTGTTAAGTATTGCAAAAACTTAGAACCATCTAAGGATTCCATAGTACATTCACGAAGAAAACATCACTTAACTGCTGCTTCTTACAATAAATAGAATGATTAGAATGGGGAAAAGGCTAATCATATTGTTTGAAATTGAGAATAAAATTTCTTGAACAACTCTCGGTCTTTATACTTTCTCCTAGAAGATTTAACTTTTCATATAACCAAAGTAGTCTAATTATATATATACCCTTGTTTGTTCATCCGCATCTTTCTACATGTATCACTTGGAAACTCACTCTTAACTATCCCAACTAAGGAACGCTCAACGTATGGAAGGTAACATTGAATGTGATGCCCACAACCTGCCAAGAGATTGTTTCTGAAGAAGAAATAGAAAATAAACTAAGAGATGATTGAGAAACAAAATATATCTTCATTGTCTCAAAAGAAGAAATAAAATAGAATAATCAATTCATAATTTGTGTACATAGAGATCTCTGCAAAACAGGTCATAAATCCTCCACATCACCGCCATGAATAGCCATTACTCTTCTATCTACATCCTAGTACAAATTACAAAAATGTTATTGGCACACTGACCGCCATGAATAGCCATTACTCTTCTATCTACATCCTAGTACAAATTACAAAAATGTTGTGCCACTCTTCTATCTACATCCTAGTACAAATTACAAAAATGTTATTGGCACACTGGACATGTGTGGTGAAGCATTAAAGAAAAAAAAGATGGCCATCAGACTCACCAATACCAAATCCACGGCCAATGCCTATTCTGCACCCTAATCCACATCCAAATTCTTGATTCCAAGTCTTTTAACCTATGTTGTTGGAAACAAATCGATATTATACAACAGTTCCCTAAGCTATGATGTAGATATATAGACATGATGATACTAAATAGCATACCATATTCTGTGTTTGATATCCAAGTTGGCCAAATTGTCCGCTTAATATAAGTTGATTCACCATCAGAATAGATCCTGAGTCCGAGCATACAATTAACACATAACCGGGCATAAACAGATTGTTGTCGAGGGAGGTTACAACGTGCTATCCATGGGTGGGTTCTAGAAATCTTCAAGGAACTTCTGGCTTTTGAAAATTTAAAGGAAATATTCAAGGACCAACATAGCCCACAAACTAGATCCAGAGGGAAGATTGAAGGGCAAATATTTGTGCAGTGCTGCTCCTGCATCTGGCATGGGAATGCTTCAATCCAGGCATATAGAGTATCAAGAACAGAAATAGAGAAAACTTTATCTACTTCTCTATGCTGCTCCTGCATCTGGTAAGGGACTGCTTCAATCCAGGCATATAGAGTATCAAGAACAGAAATAGAGAGAACTTTATCTACTTCTATAAGATCAACGTATGCATCTATCCAAACAATTATAACCTGTACAAATATTTCAACAGCTAAGTTTTGCCCCTGTTCATATCATATCATTCAAACCTCTGCCTAGCACAGCCACAAATATCTCAACATAGTTCCATCCAAAACATAGCAAATTAGATCGTATTCTATACAGTCCTGTATATGCCTGTATATGCTGCTCCTGGATCTGGTCCGGTACTGCTTCAATCCATGCATATAGAGTATCAAGAACAGAAATAGAGAGAACGCAGTGCTGCTGGAAGAATGTAAAGAGAGAAAAAGGAAATCAACCAATTACCTGAGAGGTGGCTCAGGCAGCCATGGCCACCGACACTGCTTGCAACCACCCACGTTGCTATGCAAGCTGGATTCTAAAAATGCCTGGCAGTGTCCACACCACGGTGCATAAACCCTCAATCACAATGGCCTTTTTCGGATTGGCTCCATTGTTGTTGAAAACCAAGCATCAAAAGTTAAGTTCCTTTTACCTGATATTCACAGGAGAAGGGCACGTATGTGATGATCATCTAGCCTCCATCGTTGCACTCTGATACTGGCGAGTTCGAGCAAGTTCTTTCTCCCAGACAGTTCCAAGTAATTAGAAAGTTTGTAAGACAGCCCTCATATGGGGGCGTTGATCAGGGTCATCTTCCACACATTGTTTAGCAAGTCGGGCAATATCACATGCAACTTTGACAAGATATGAATCCTTCAAAACTTTATCCATCCATAACCTGAGTTCTCCTTGTTTTACTTTCCAGGATTGTTCTAACTATCTCTGGGAGAGATCGTTTGACATATTTTTCATTCTTATCAAACTAAACACTGATTGGTTCTTGCCCTGTTAAGAGCTCCAAGAACACAATGTCATAGGCATAAACATCAGCTTTAGTTGTCACAGTTCCCTTTGACAAATACTATGGAGCCATGTATCCAGGAGGACCGTGCCAATTTCCTAATACTGCTCGTGTTACTGCTTAAATCAGATATTTCTCCACTATCCAGATTTTGTGAAGAACTGACTTCTTCACTAAAAAAATTCTCTGAGACCATATATGATTGGGATCCCCACTAAGCTGTGCAATTCCAAATCCAGTAATTTTTGCTCTTAAATCATTGGTTATCCTGATAGTTTTGCTCCTGATGTTTTTGTGAATGTAACCTTGATGGGTAAAATCGTGCAAGTACTCAAGACCCTATGCTATATCAAGAGCAATCTGCACTCTAGATGTTCAGGAAGAAAGAACAAAAAAGCCAGCAACTTTATTGCTTCTAAGAGCTTCTCTAAGATTTGCCCCTTCCACATATTCATAACAGACATAAAAACGTTCACTTTCTCGAAAACACACGCCAACTATATCTACTAAACTTGTATGATGAACAGTTGAAATATTCTTGAACTTCTCTTTGAAATCCCTAAGAAAGCCAGCTCTTCTTTGTGCTATAGCAACTTCCATTCCAGTCAAATCCAGTCGTAAAATAACTCTGGCCTCCCAAATCTTAAATTTTAAAACCTGTAAGATCTTAATATCATAGCCTTGCCTTATTTGCTCCTGCTCCAGTACCTAGCAAATCCAATTCTGGTCCTGCCTCTTCATCTCTGTCTCCTGCATCTTCTACAGCAGCTCCAAAATCTTCTGAACTGGAAAATATGTTTGAAGCCATGAATCTCAAGGAAGAAAATTGTCTACTTAAAGAATCATGTCTATCTGAGATTATTCCCATCCAAGCCCCTTCTGTCATTACCATGGCTGGTGTGACCCTCCAGGAAGAAGTGTTTTATGAGAAGCTTGTATCACCGAGGTTCATAATGGTTAACAATGCCAATCTTCTCAAAGACTGTGAAACCAGCACAGGAGGCATCCGATTGGGCTAATTCTCAAGTCAAAATCACAATAAACGGAGCTTTCGATCTTCCCATCTTTCGTGGTAAAACCATATCACTTCCTGAAGGTATATAGTCGCAACTCGCTTCATAGCTGCCATTGTGATCATCACAGCTCGCTCTGCGAAGAAATCTGCAAAGAAGGTTCGAAAGCCCTATTCCTGCGCTCGACGTTTTTTTTTAAGCTTCAACGAACCCTAAAAATGGAAAAAAAAAAGGGGAAAGGCTAGTCAAATCCCGACCGTATGATGATACCACGTGGCGATATCATGTCCCTCCATCCGTGTTGATGGAGGACAGACATACACTAAAATCTTATTATATAGGATGCTCAGAATAAACCTTTTTACTGTCAGTAAATGAACTAGTAACTGTAGCAGTTAGATAATTAGATATGCTCAGAATGAACCTCAAGATGCCCAAACTCACGTTGCAAGAAATAAGTGGGCTCATAAATTGATGTCAAAATTGTGAGATGTACTTGTGATATGGCTGAAAGGTAAAGAAAAGAATAAAAAGCAACAAAGGGAGATAGAAACTTATTAATGTTAGATATATTGTTAGATAATGTTAGATATATTCCACATAACCAATCAATTGAATAGATTTGTTATAGGACTTCAACATCCACATTAACTACAAGTTTATTGGACATTGCCTTCTTTTTTCAAATCAATCTCACAATTGACATCCCAGAGGACAAGTGACCATGTAGATTGAAAGGGCATCCAACATATTCGACTACACACCTCTCTAGGGCATGGGTACCCATTGAGATTCTAAAATTGAATTGAATTGAATGGGTTTTTATCGTCCACGAAGACTGTAGGCCTATGGGATCCAAACAAAGAGTTCTGTAGACGTATTACTATCCATCAGGATTTAAAACCCCCATGTTGTTAAACAACCCGTGCCATGATTGAAATTGCCCAATTGCCTTTCAAGCATGGTCATCGGGATTTGAGTGAAAGATTTAGTTGCTAACCAGCTAAGTCAAGCCATTGCTAGTTTTGAGATGGTTTAGAATCATGAACTCCAATGACCTCCCAAAGCATGATCAGTGAGATTTGAACCCTTGCTAGGGAAAACCCAGCATTGCAAGGTTTGAGCAAGGAAGTATCTTGTGGTAAAACATGGGTGCCGATCCACTTGTAGGAAGGTAGAAGGTCATCTTCCAAAGCCCAAGACCCTTTTTACCTTCTTATTACTAGGATAAGTCCCATCCAAAACCACAGATGCAGACGTTGTGTGGCATGGAATCTGGGGAGCAGATTCCAGGGGTCCTGTGACTGGCGGAGCTGGGAGCGGGTCCTGGAAGCGCGACCCAGTTCCAGGCCACAACAACAAGGAAACTGGGGAGCGGAACATTTTTTGCTTCTGTTTTACCTGTGCGTGACCTGCAGAGCGGAATCCAGCCCGCTACTTTCTCTTCCAGATCTGAATGTGCTCCCATGTGTCCTTGTTGTTCATCTTAAAGTCTAGAAGGAAATTTTCCTATTCATTTTTTCTTCAAATGCTTAAACCAATTCATAAGGTTTGATATTGGCAGCCGTGTTTGACCCAACACTGACGTTCAGACCTAAAAATGCGAGAGTTCAGTGTATTCCTCAAACCGGGTAATGGCTTCGTGGTGGTCTGCAGAGACCATAGCCGTGATCACCGGAGGCCACACAGGCATCGGCCTTGAAATAGCTAAGCAGCTTGCTCGCCTAGGCTTTACCACTGTTCTTACTTCCAACGATGAAAATGGTTTACAGCAAACTGCAGATTTGTTGAATAAACAGGGGCTTCACGTTATTCCGCATCTTCTTGATATAACAGATTATTTTTCTGTTCAATGTTTTGCTGCTTGGCTTCTTCAGAATTATGGCGGCCTTCACATATTAGTAAGTCTTACTTGAATAGGACTTATTAAGTAGGCAGAATAATTCGTTTGGATTTAAACTTGTGAGTTTCTGCAGATTAATAATGCCGGAGTAGTTCGGCACACAGCTGGGGCTAGATCAAGGGCTGAAAAGTCAAAGAAAATATTGCAAACAAATTACTATGGGACAAAACAAATCACTAAAGCTATGATTCCTCTGTTTAAGCCGCTAGAGCAAGGATCAAGGATTGTGATGGTCAGTTCTGCTTCAAGCCGTCTAGATGTAAGAAAACTGTTTACTAATCTCCAATATATGTGTCTTTAAATTTTAATTTCCAAATAATCTTGACAGTGGCTTGAAGGGAAAATAGCATCTAAATGGGTAACAAAGCTATCTGACATAGACAATCTATCAGAAGAGACTATTGATTCTTTTATTGAGAATTATGAATCAGATTTCAGAGAGGAAAAGGTGAGTGAGAATGGGTGGCCTATTATGCCAGATGATGCAGATGATCCTGAGGTTTTTACAGATTATACAGTGTCCAAGATGGCAATGAGCACATATGCCAGATTACTTGCTAGAGATCTCTGCAACAGGGAAATGGAAATGGAAAAGAAGGTTTATGTGAACTGCATGTGCCCTGGATTTACTGCTACAAATATGACAAGGGATGTGGGGCACCCTGCAGAGATTGGTGCAGACACTGCAATTTGGCTTGCATTGCAGCATCCGAGTGAGAATGGCAAATTTTTTGTTCGAAGGAAAGATGTGGGTTTTATGCATATTCCTAGTGTTCTGTTTGATAGATGGGCTTGGTCTGCAGAGGACTGGAAAGACATGCTCATGTATCCAGACAGGTATCCAGACTCTGATAGCTCATAGGGCTGCCAAGACATGCTCTTGTATTTGTATTGAAAGCTTAGAATAGAATAGAGTTTTTATCGTCCACAGAGGCGAATTGGCCTATAGACCAATACTGTACTATGAAAATGTGAACGAATAGATAACTACTGTACTATTGTAAATACTTGACATAGGCTTTCATCAAGTTCATATAAAGAACCTATTTTTATAACGTGAAATTCATGGATTAACTTGTTAAAGGGCAATTTGTTTTGAATCAGAGATTGGGTTTCATCATTTTTTTTGGTTAAATTTGCATATTTAATGTTGTGGTACTAATTTTTGGCATCTTATCCTAGTGAGAAAATCCGACTCTTCTACAAATTAGAAAAGGAAACCCAACTGTATTGACCACAAAAATTCGAAACCCCTATTTTCCTCCATCTAGCTTTCTTGCAGGAAAGAAATTTGAAACCGCGATTTTCCTCGATCTAGCTTTCTTGTAGCAAAAAGCATATATGATCGATTATGTACTCTAAATGTTGAAGCAATTCGTATTAACTTACTGGGTTTTTTCTCTCACTTTTGTTTTCGACCGTTGATTTATTGGATATTCTATATTTCATGCCCAATCAAAGGACATTGAAATTTTGACACACGAAATGCCTGCGAGAGGCAATGGTGCAAAACGCGAATATGGTCGGAAAAGGGGCAAAAAAAAACTCAGAATCAACGAAGACGTCTCAAACATGCCGGACCAGGCCTGTAGCAGGGCCGGACCAGCGCTAATCAGAGTCGGACGCCTCAAAGCAGACGAGGCAGGACCCATGATTTTGTCCCGCCTCAGCAACCAGGGGGCAGAGGAATCGAACCTCCAGGGTTGAGAAACCCTCACCGGACCCCAAGAACAGTCGTTGCCAAGCTGTGTGCAAGGCAGATTTACCGTGCAAGCAATTCTTCCTCTTCATCATCAGCCAAGGGTCTATTAATCTCTGGGCGTGGTCCATTTCTTCTGGCTTTGGTTTTTCCACCTCCTTCCACAGATACTGAGGCCTTCACTAATACGCACGATGCAGCTCTGGCCGCACGGCTGAACTCGCTTCCCTCGCTTCAAAACCTCGCCCAGAACCATCCCATTCCTGCAGATCAATTCCGGCCCCTCAGAGCCCTTTTCCTCTCCTTAGCTTCTGATTCGGCCCAATCTGACCCGTCTCCAAACAGACGATGAAGCTTGAACTCCTGTAATCCGATTAGCAAACCTGAATCCGGACCTTCTACCTTTTCTGCCAGAGCTCTCCCTATGCCTTAATCCCCTTTTTTACAGGTTTTTCCAGAGGTCTCCCTGCGCATCTTCTCCAGCAGGCCGGCCTGCAGCCGAACTCTTGGGCATGCCAAGAACACTTGTCTCCATCACATCACAGAGACATTCTAAAACTGTACCTTTGTCCAGAAACTCCTCCCATATTGAACGAATACGGATTACAGTCAGAACCTTTGTATTCCATTAAGCTGCTCAAAACCTCACAAATGTACGGATTCTCATACTATACACCCACAGAATCATATGCCACACCATTGCCAGAAATATGCCCACAACATACTATACACCCACAAAATCATATGCCACACCATTGCCAGAAATACGCCCATAACGCCAAAATAAAAATAGTGAACATACTGCTCGTATTAACTTAAATCATGGTACTTTGTAAACTTACTATTATTGTGACTAAGTGCAGGGTCAAAGGGTGTCAAACTGTGGTGTTTTGTAGGTTACATGTCACCAAGTCTATTGCTAACTTTGGCATGGTTACATGAGTAAATCTGAGTTTTGTAGGTTACATGTCATCAAGTGTATTGCTAACTTTGGCATGGTTACATGAGTAATCTGAGCTCCACCCCCGTTGAGTTTTTTTTTTATGACGGATGGCACAATGACTCCTCCTTGGATCATATTCAAACATGTATCTAGATATCCAAACGTGATAAAAATTTTGTACATTCCCAATTCTCTTAGAGTTTACAAACCATAAGAACCTTAACAAAAGCTCACTTGTTTTTGTGTAAATCTAGAACAAATGCATTTCATCCGGACTCAAAGAAAAAGAAGTGTTGCACTAACATAGGACATGTAAAATGGCTAATAAAGAACTAGTTTGGAATCCACTTTCTGTTTACCCAAATATTTGATTATTATTTTCTTGCATTAATGTTGAAATGGAAGCAATGGAAAATGCTATTTCCAATAAAAGCCTTCCAATATAATTCTTACGCTAGGCTTCTTAATTCTTTGTCTATTACGCACTGGTAAAATGTTTACAACTAATTCTGGTCTACAGTTTTGGTTGCTGCTCTGGTTGCTGACAGTAATGGATGTTACTTGACAATTATGCACAATGACTACATGGTCAATCACTTGTTAATCCAAACATGGTTCATAGGCTGCCCATGGCTATTACGCCCGGATGTGTTAATCCAAACATGGTCTATAGGCTTCGCATAGCTATTACTTGCTGGTCTGGTTTACCACAATGGCTATCTGGTCAATCACTTGTTAATCCAACCATAGGCGTCCCGTGGGACTGACTGATAAGTCTAGGTCTTTCGGAGGCTACACAAAACAGGCGAAAAGAAAAGAAAAGAAATAACACACATACAAAATGTATAAATGTCTCACGACAAGGAATTCATTGACGAAGTTCAAGAACATGGGAAGTTCACCTGCATTGCAACAGGGAAAAAGAATAGTTTTCTCTTCTATCTACAGTGGTCCGTTTTATATATACACACTCTTATATGACATGGCAGAAATTATGGATAAGCGCATGTACTAGTCAATGGATCCCATAAGGCAGGCAGAAGAAATGATCTGCCTCCTACACCATATGCATTGAAACTGGCACCGCTCTTCTTATCCACCAACAAATCTCCTGGGTAACCAGAGTAAGATCCCTTTCCAAATATGCCTGTGCAAGCTGTAGCAGCTTCTAATGGGGCCTTAGCATCTCCTTGATAATATCCATTGGTAAAAGGATTTGTGGCAGTCCCAGCAACTATGGTAGCAATATTTATGATCATTCCGTCAATACCCACATCTGCATTTGGTGCAATTAGTGGCTTTGTATCAGGCCCAAAATAATTCTTGGCGCTAGCAAATGGCCAGGCGCATTTGCCAGCGCACTGGGTAGCAGAGTTTCCAACCCAAGCATATGGAATTGCTTGTTTTTTGCCCCTTCTTACTGAAGCATGTGAAGCACATGTTTCCACACAGAAACCGTCCACATGTACATCATCAGAAGTGAGGAGTAGATAGAGAGCATTTGATCCTCCAGCAAAGTGCTTAGAACTGGATGCCTTCTTTACCAGGTTCTGCATATCCAACTTCTTCAGATTTTTACCAAGCGAATATGAGTCAGATAACTCTGCTCCCACTTTCACAGATTCTAAAACAGATTCTCCAGCAGTGTTCTTGTAACCAGCAGTCTTTTTCCACCACGAGCTAACAGAGGGCGACTTCTCATCTGCTGAGTTGAAAGAACTGAGAAAATCCTTGACAATGGCTCTTTGTGCAGGGGTGAAAGAGCCATACCATATGAGATAAACATTAAGAGCTCCTTTTCCAGACAAAAGAGGACCTTTATGGTAGTTAAGAACCACAGAAGGCTGCTGGACGAGCTCTGAGAGATGGCGATAATGAGAGAGCCTGGCTTCTGAGACCAAAACAGAGGCACAAAACAAAGCCACAAACAACAAGATTCGGAAGGCCATTTTGCAGCCAAAAAAGCATGGAGAAGAAAAAACTGTTGCGAAATGCAGTGATACTTAGACTGTGGAACGTACCTTGGATAGAAATGGAGGTCTGTTTTATAGGAGGATCTCCATAGCGGCCCTCCATCGGAGAAGAAACGTTTGCCCTACCAGATACAGCTGGGTAAAAAGTGCATGAAGGTCATACTTAGGTAAGCAGTTCTATGAAATATTAATAACAGCTGCCCTGTGACTCCTTTTCTTGCAATTGCCTTGTTTCTTCCTTTTACAGCTTTTTTTTTTTCCTTTCGAGTTTCTATAATATCAACACGTCCATCCCACAAAGTTTATTATATTCAACTACTATTATTGAAATGTTTACGTTGTGGCGCATCGTGTCATGTTTCCTAGACTTGGTTAACTTCAAATATTTCATTAAATTATGACTATGTGATTTAAATGTCAATACGATTTCTTAGTGTTGACCAACAAAGGACTATGTGATTTAAATGTCACCACAAAGGCCATAACAATAGAGCATTGAGGGACATGTGGAGTGTTTGTGTATGGTAGCTAGGAGGCAAGCTAAGTTTACAAAGCATTAACATTACAAAGCTAGGATGCACAATTGAGCAACTCATGTCAGCTAGCTTTAAGACATGATTGAAAAAAGAAATTTAAATTGACAGAACAAAGCGAACTATGTCCTCTTTGTGCTGAACATTCTTCTTTCAATTTTAAACACTACACACTACTCTAACCAACTGGAAAATGGTCTGCTGGCAATTCGGGATACTTCCTCGACAAAACTAGAGAGAACGCGCTATACAATGGAAGATGGAAGCTTCTTTTCCAGTTCTTCAAGCAAGAAATCAAGTTCCCTTCTGCATTTGCTACAAGGCTGAATACGCATGTACATGTGTACACTGCACTTCACATGTGTCCAAAGTCGGCATCCAATTATCCGAGCCAACCGATGGATGTCTTGTGCGTATACAAAAACAGCTTGGGGGTCTGAGGAGGGGGTAATTCAATGGTTCAATTATCTTCTGTATCTCAAACTTCTACTATTCCGTCCCTAAAGACTTCACCTATTGTATCTCCAATTATTACCCCTTCACTTGTTTCTTGGTCTTCAGACACAAACTTTTCCTACAATTTCAACTTCAGTCATTGCTTTTCCTATGTTTACATCTTCTTTTATCTTTCCTTCAATATTGCTAAGTACAAATGGACTTTGAACCCAATATTGCATTTGTCTAGTATAACAAGAGCATGATGTCAAAGGGTCTAGGGTCAACACTTACTGCAATAGGGATGGCCACAGAAGAAGCTACAAGATACACTTGCAGCAATTATTATGATAACAGTCACCAAGTCTAGTGGTAATATGTACTTGCATTCGTTCATGCAGTTCTAAATCCAAGGATTCATACCGAGGTAAAAACACGTTGTGGTGTATCAAAACGTTGTCCCCCATCCCCCTAAAAGGTGGTCTCGCATCTGCCACTTTTGTGGTATGAAACTATAATTATGGCACCGCCCTACCAGATCGATATCGTAACTGATTGCCTTACTTAAGTATGGAGTCCCCATTTGTGGGGGAGATTTTAATTCACAAAACAGCAATTCAAATTCTTGTTCTTCGGCCCCTTCCTGTTCTTTGCCTCCTTTCTTTTTTGGCTTCCTTTTGCAAGCTCCAATCCATTGTGGGTATGGATGTCACTGAGGTAATCCATCCACAAACCGGCAAGATGACTAAAATATGAAATCTAGCGCAAGATGTGGCGAGGATTTAGTGAATAACAAAGGGTTCTTGAAAGTGTAGTGTTCCTCTTGAATGTCTATATTGTAATAACTTGTTATTTTATTCATGCCGTTCAATTGTACCTCCAAAGGGAGGATGATAGCTATTCCTATCTAGTTTATTATGTTCAATTTTTATTAAAATGTTTAAGGTGTGACACATCGTGTTATGTTTCCTAGAGTTGGTTAACTTCAAATATTTCCATAAATAACAACTTTCTTTATTTTCAATACTATTTCCTAGTGTTGACCAACAAAGCACTATGTGATTTAAATGTCAGCACAAAGGTCGTAACAATAGAGCATTCGAGGACATGTTGGAGTGTTTGTGTATGGTAGTTAGGAGGCAAGCTAAGTTTACAAAGCATTAACATTTAAACCTATAATATTAAGAGATGCACAATTGAGCAACTCATGTCAGCAAGCTTTAAGACATATGATTGGAAAAAGTAATTTAAATTAACAAAACAAAGCAAACTATGTCCTCTTTGTGCTACACATTCCTCTTTCAATCTAAAACACTACACACTACTCTGTAACCAGTTGGAAAATGATCTGCTGGCAATTCGATATACTTCCTCGACAAAACTAGAGAGAACTCGCTATACAATGGAAGGTGGAAGCTTCTTTCCTAGTTCTTCAAGCAAGAAATCAAGTTCCCTTCTTCATTTGCTACAAGATTGACATACACGCACGTACATGTGTACATTGCGCTTCACAACCTTTGGTTTTCTTCTGTATTTGAAACTACCAGTTAACTAAAATTTGCTAAAAACAAAAAAAGGGAGTTGTGCTTAACGATGGCCAAGATTGTCCAAAATCGACATCCAATGGTCAGAGCCAACCGATGGACGTCTTGTACGCATATCAACAAAAACAGCTGCGGGGTTCGTGTGTTGGGGGGGCGGGGGGGAGAGTGGATAATTCAATGGTTCAATTATCTTCTGTATCTCGAACTTCTACTATTCCGTCCCTAAAGACTCCACCTATTGTATCTCCCACTTTTACCCCTTCACTTGCTCCTTCATCTTCATACACAAAGTTTGTTACTACTTTTCCTACAATTTCAACTTCAGTCACTGCTTCTCCTATATTTACATCTTTTATCTTTCCTACAATGAGTTATGCCTCGATCTTGGTATCTCCTCTTGTGTCCTCTGTGTATATAGAATAGGGTGTATAATGGGTACCCTTTTTTTTTTCTTTTTTTTTTTTTGAAGAACTTCTCATTAAATTAAAAGAATAACAATGGTATATAGTGAGTGAGGAGGAAAATGAGCTGCCCCAAAGAAGCAGTGATACCCCACCACTCCAACATCACTCCAATCACTACTGGACAAAGCATCCGTCACTATCCAGAACCCCCAGGAAGTCTCGCCAAATGGCTAACTTCCGCTCTGCCAATCCTGGGAACACCAGGAAACTCTGAAACAACTTATACCTAAGATGGGGGACGAGGGAAGGCGAAGAATGCTGGATTCCCTGAAAAAATCCACAGCCGCTGTCGTTTCACGAACGCACAAGCAGGGCTATGGCGAGACTCCGCTGGAATCATACCCAGAAGTAATCAACACTGCTGCCTTTGCTATTTTGCCATTAGAATTGCAAGAGCACATGCATCTTGCTATTTTGCCATCTTATCGTTTTATCTTATATTATAATGTTTTAATGTGTGTATGTTTTGAACGGAGACCTAAATTGGGCAGCCCAGATTTGATTTGAAATTTGGACGGTCCTGGATTTGATGCGCTAGGTTTGGTGGACGAACGCACAAGCAGGGATATGGCGAGACTCCGCTGGAATCATACACAGAAGTAATCAACACTGCT
>JAANSK020244977.1:0-13903 GCA_011763485.2 Isoetes engelmannii
CCATCTCATAGGCCTCTGGCCTCCGTGGACGTTAAAATATACTTCCTTCCTTCCTTCCTTCCTTCCTTCCTTCCTTATCCTTTTCTCAACTATGATTGTTCTCGAGTACAACTGTTTTCAGGCCACAAAAACAATGGATAATAACAAAGAGATACTATTTTCTCTGAACTATAAACACTGAAGAGCATTTGAACCTCTTTATTCTCAAGCCAGGGGCATATAAGAAACAAGTAAGCAGGATGATACTACATGTATGGAATAGGAAGATCTTCTATTGACAAAGATTCCTAACCAGTCAATTCCTCGTAACGTATCTTTTTATTAAACACTGTGAGAATTTCTTTAATGTTGACAGGAGCCACCACCATTGCAATCTTGGACTATAGACAACCTGATTTTTTAAAAGAAATACATTAACTTAAGATGTGATCTTTGTCAGGACAAGAAGACCCTGATTATGCTGAGCATAACTTGCAATCGTTGTACATCGTGTAACAATAAGGCATGCAATAATAGCCTTTGTTTTTTTGTACCTCTACAATCCGAAATTAGCATTGAGTCTTTGTTTGTTCTGAAGCTATGAACCTAGTTGAGCTATTAGAGAATTGGGAAAATCTTTTATGCAACATACCATCAGAAACTCTCGTAGTTCATGAACATAGAAGCCATATGATTAGCTGCATCATGTGCCTTGGATATCTATTATCTTGTAATGATTGCTCACATAACTAACATGCTTTGTTGCCCTTTATTTGACAGCCCAGGTAGTAGACTTTGCTGTCATTCTCCTTGAGATAAGGTAAGTAAAATCAGGTTAGACAAGCTTCAAGGTTATAAATATAGAACAAAAGGGCACCAAGAGCATAAATGAGATTATACTTGATGAGATGGAGGACGATATCGATGCTACTTGACCATCTGGATATGTGTCGCCATTGCCTTGCAAAAACTGCTATTATTTCTCAAAAATACGATTTTGGAGCTCCTACGGCAATTCGGCTCAGTGTGGGAACATAATCTTCTGGGTTGAGATATTACCGTCGTCTCCTTCGCTACCAAGCATTCAGTTGGAAGAGGAGAACCTGAGAAAGAAGAGAGAGAATTTACAAAGAATTTACCAGTTTCGTATGGGCAGGACAAAGAAGAAGTCTGTTGCATCGTCACCCAGCAAGGGTAATATAGAATACGATGGGGATTTGGCACATCTGGTTGCCTTGATCCAAGAATTAAAAACTGAAATTACAGGTTTGAAAGAGGAGGTTGTGTCCATGAAGAAAACCCTGGATGAAGTAGTGCAGCAAAACATCACGCTAAGAAGCAAAACTGAGGAACTCGTTCAAACTAAAGATGAATCATCAGTAGATTATCATAGCCAAATTCAAACTTTGGAGACCAAACTGGCTTCTCTGATTGAAGAGACAACCAAGGAACAAATGATGTTACACCAAGAACATCTTACAACTGAACAAATTGATCAGGAAGCAAGAGCTATGAATCTAAAAATTTCAGGCCTGCAGGAATTGGAAGATGAGAACCTATCAGATGTGATCAATACTTTTTTCAAGGAGACCATGCGAATTCATGAGCCTGAAGCTGTTGCAGCAAGAAGATTAGTTAAGCCTGGTTTTTATAATCGCCCAATTCTTGTCAAATTTAAAAGCAAAGATGCTAGAGATAGAATCTTGCATAACATAAGTACATTGAAAGGCGAAAAAGGCATTTGGCTGGATGTAGATCTTACACCTACCCAACTAGAATTCAGGAAAAGGGAATGTCGGAAAGTTAAGGAAGCAAGAACCACTAGTGTGATTGCTTTCCTGTACAAAAGCGGAAAAGTCGTTGTGACTAACAGGAAAAAAACATTAGGGAGTAGGGGCCTTGAAGGTATGTTTGTGGAATGCAGATGGCTTAAATCAAGTAAAAAAAGTATCAGCAACATGGCAGATATGGCAGCAGCAGGACATCTTGATGTTTACAGAGACATGGGAACATTAGACTCGCTCTGAGACATGGGAACATTAGACTCGCTCTTTGCCAGAGTTACCAGGCTTTGTGTTGATTGGAAATGCATGGAATGAGAAAAGAAGTAAAGGTGGTCGCGGTTTTGGAGGCATAGCAGTGTATAGGAAGTAGACAATAGCACATGAAGTAAAACTGGGAAGCAGGCAATAGTACATGAAGTAAAACTTGTTTCAACAGATACCAACAAGCAATTCATATGGTTGAAAGTAAGAGATATATTTCTGTGTGTTTGCTACTTTGCACCAGCTGGTTCGAATATTTATAATAGTCTAGATTTCAATCAGAATGATCCTTTCATGACATTATGTTCAGACATCCAGGCTTATGGTAGAGAAGGTGAAGTATTGTTACTTGGTGATTTTAATGCAAGAGTAGGAAATAAGCAGTCAAAAACATATGAAAATGTCATGGATGTGCAGCTAAATGAGGTTGAAGAACCATTGTTCCGAAGAGAATCAGCAGATTATGTCACAAATGCGCATGGCGACAAGTTTTTGGAATTGAGCACAATATGCAACTTAAAAATCATGAATGGCATCAGCTTGTTTTAGGAATCTGGAAGATATAGGTGCTTGAATCATGCTGGATCTAGCACTATCGATTTCTTGCTGGCAGGAAAGTGCAATCACATCCACGATTTTCGAGTAGGGGAAAAGCTTCCTGAATCAGACCATGTTCCATTATTTATGGATCTTCAGGTTATCTGTGAGTCCAAAAATCAGACCTCTGTGTTTCATCCACGAATCAAGGTAAACTATCAGTTTCATGATGAATATAATAAAAATAACATAGAGTTGTTAGCACAAATAAAATGGGAAAATGACCTTGTGAAAGATGCCAACAAGTTTACATATGCTATGCTTCAAGCAGCAAAGCACGTATTTGGTTACACCAAAAAGCGTGCTCCATGCAGACCAAACAATGCATGGTGGGACTCAGATTGCCAGAAAGCAAATGATGCCTTACCCAACAAATGCATTCACAAACCCAAATGGTACAGGGCTTTTGTGAGGAGCAAAAAGCGTACCTTTTATAAGAACAAGCAACTGGAATTAAATCAACAATTAATAGCATCCCCAAAGATCTTTTGGAAAGCTTTCCAAGGAAAGCCTACTGCGCCAGAATTAGATCATAAGGACTTTCTTAATTTAGTGAAAAGTATCTATGCCATTGAGGATGCACAAGGGCTGCGGTTTCTTGCCACTCAAACAGATTTTTTCACAGAACAGGAAGTTGGAGAAGCAATATCTAATTTGGAAAACAATAAAGCTCATGATATGGACGGCCAAGTGTTGAGCTTTTCAAACGGGGAGACAAGAGCACCTTGATGGTTCTTACACGCTTGCTAAATCAAAATCTTATGCAGGGGCTCCCAGAAAACTGGAAGGTGCATAGAGTACATCCCATTCACAAATCAGGAGACAAGAAGCAGGTACAGAATTATAGAACAATTTTGATTGGATCCACATTGACCAAAGTTCTAGGAAATTTACTGGAGAAAAAATTAAGCACTTGGGCTGAGGAAAATGATAAGCGTTCCCACTACCAAGCAGGGTTTCGGAAAGAGCACAATATACTTGATCATGCTCTAGCATTGCGGGTGCTTGTAGAGAAGGCAAAAAATCCGAACTCGGCATTGTATGTAGCATTCATAGATTTCTCAAAGGCATTTGATATTGTTTCACGGAAAGAGTTAGGGGAGAGGATGGTACAGCTGGGTGTTCCAGATGATCTTAAAGGAGCAATATCTCAGTTATATGCAGAAGTTTTAGTAACAATGGGATGGGATTTTACTGAGATAATAAGAAATAATATTGGTGTTCGTCAAGGCTGCCCATTGTCACCTACATTGTTTGGGCTTTTCATTGATGAACTGGATGCTTGGCTTTGCTCTAGATCGCTATTTGGGAGACGGTTGAGAACTTATTTGGTTCAATTGCTATTATACGCGGATGACATTGTGCTCCTAGCAACAAAACCATCTGTTTTACAAGAGCATTTCGACAAGCTGGGAGAGTTTTGTTTAATCAGACAAATGAGAGTGAATGTGGCAAAAACCAAAATCATGATCTTTGGAACAAGAGTCAGACCCCGATTTGTTCATCAGAGACATGAAATTGAAGTGGTAGAGAGCTTTAAATACCTGGGTATTGACTTTAGCTCTAATTACAAATGGAAGGAATGTATCCAAAGACGTGTTACAGGAGGAAAATCAGCCTTATATGCAATGCTCACAAAAGGACTATTTTTAGATGATTGGGAGCTGAAAAAGACCCGGTATAAGACCTTGATTAGGTCAGTGGTTTTATATGGATCACCTATTTGGGGACCTAGTGCATCTGCGAAATTATGGGGACAAGTTGAATCAGTTCAAAAATTGTTCCTGTGTGGGGAACTTGGCATTAAGAACACCATACCATATGCTATATCATACTAGCAGAGATAGGAATGTTCCCCCTGGAACTGAAGGCGCTGTATCAGACCATAAATTTTGTAAACAGAATTAAAAAGCAAACAGTGGATAGGCTACCACATCAAGCTTTGTTGATTTCAGCAGATCAGGAGTGGTTTCAGGAGGTCAAAGCATGGGCTAGTCGGTGGGGTGTCACAGATGAGAACTGGCCGGAGGATAAGTTTGAAGCTAGATCCTTGTTAGAAAAGCAGGCAACCCGAATTCTTTGAGACAAACAAGGGAGTCAGATGTTGCATTATAGGTCAAAGATCAATTCGATGGGACTGCACAGGAATCAGGAATATTTGATAGTGAATATGCCAAAGAGGTTAAAATAGCTTATTGCCAGGTATCGTGTGAGTTCACATAGACTTGAACTTGAAACCGGTCGGTGGTCTAGGACTCCCTTAGAGAACGGACATGCAAACTCTTCACCTCGAATAATGTTGAGGATGAAGATCATGTGTTTACGAGCTGTCCAGTATACGGAGATATCAGGGAGAAGTTTGACATTCATGTGGATAGTTTTCGTTCTTTATTTATTTTAGGTCCATTAGATATTGGTCAGTATATTCAAGCAGTTCATGAATACCATTCTTTACTATTGAAAATTAATGATATTTGAATCATGTACTCAGGCTCTATGGCCTTCAAGACTCCAATGGGCTCAGTAATACATCATCATCATCATCATCATATCTAATTTTTATGGTCGTGGATGCATAAATATGATAATCTAACGGTAGAGAGTGAATTATGGTGATGTGGAACATCCACATGGATAGGCTAGGAATCCAGGATTCCATGCACCTCAGCTTAGGCAACCCTACTAAAAAAGGAAATGTATAGAGAAAATGAGAGAAATGGAAAAGCAGGTAGCATAAAGGCAAAGGAAAGATGGAAACAGTGTCGATGCATAAAAAGTTAAAAAAAAGTTGGATTATTACTATACGCTTTTTGCAATGCGACCAAAACATTTACAGGCTCCCAACTTGTGCCCAGCAATGCTGGACATTATTACTAGTAAGTACATAAAAGTCAAACTATGCAAAAGCATTCCGAAAGGAATGCCAAGGAATAACACCCTTAACAATACTTCAACAACAAAAGCAATTCTAAAACTCTAACACACATCATATACATTTTTCATCAATCAGCAAGTGAAATGCCTCGTTGATTCTAAACTCATAATTTTGAGTGATGAAACCATCCAAATTCAGCTCATGCAGATTCAGTGAGTAATCAGTTTAGCTGCTCCTTGCAAAAACATTTCACTAAGAAAACCAACGACTATAAGCACTAACCTGCTTCATGTATTTCTTCATCAAACCATTGATGTTGCTGCCCTGTAGTTCCCAAAGATAGTTCCAGTCAATGTTCGGCCATACAGGAAATTACCTGGATGGATAGAAACCTCATTTCCAAAATCATCCAATCCTACAATTATAGCTCTACCCTAGCTTTGCATCAACCAATTCCCACTTTCCTAAGTAGAAGTAATTCTGCTAAAATAATGCTTTCCAAGAACTTACATTATGAGTACACTCTACAACAACCTTCATCAAGTGGACATTTCCCACACATTCGACCGCAAAGTCTGCACCACCATCAGTAAAAAAAAATGCAGTAAATGGTGAATAAAAAACTAAAAATTTTGATCTTCCATTCTTATCTCTCTCTGGCTTCTTGATTCCATCCTATGTGGCAAGATTTTCATCTTTTTTCTACTGAAATAGCCTGTTCAATGTTTCCTCTTTTTGGATCAAGCTTTGTTTTTTCTTCAGCTCCTTCAGCGATGTAATACTTCTCTTAGAAGCCAAAGATTGCACCGAATTGCATATAAAAAAAATAAAGAAGGGGATGTGGGCATTCTCGCCGATCTAATACAGATTCGGAATGTGGGCTCCTCAATTTGCTGCAAAGATTTGCTCCAAAACTTGAATTCATCCTTCTAACCAAATCTAACATTAATCCGCACCAAAAGAAGGCGGCTTTCTCAAAATAAGCAGCAAAAGGCTGAAGATTAAAAGTCAAACAAGCGAAGCTCCAAATTGGCACCTACAAGAAGCTTGCTCCACGATGGGCTGGACCATTCAAAATTGTTCAAAGAGTAGGTATCCAAGCTTACAAATTGGAATTGCCAGCTCGTGTGAAAATCCATAACGTTTTCCACGTAAGTTTACTGAAGAAGCATATGCCAAATCCATAAGAGATACTGGATACTCCGACTCTATTAGAGTTAATCGATGACCAGCTTGAGATTGTTCCAGACATGCTTCTTCAGAGAGCCCTTAAGTAATTCAGAAGATCTGAGTTCACACAATTCTTGGTTAAGTGGACCCACTTACTCGTGGAGGACGCTACGTGGGTAATACACCCAGATCTTGAGAAGCAGTACCCACAATTTTGGGAGTAATGCGAAGGACGACTCGTCACCGAGTTAGACGACGCCAACATGATAGGTGAGTGAAAGGTAGATTTGAGTCTACTTCTGATGCCACGGAAGTAGACGACCATCAGATAAAGGAGTCCATATGGTATGCATGATAGGCAACCACCTCTCGTCTATGGCCATTATGGGGGAGAAGCCACCCGCTACGCCAAGGGTGACGACAGGTGTAGGGGGTGGCATTATCATGTTTGGCATTATAGGGCGTTGTCTCCACGTCCATAATGGAAGAAGCATCCTTTTCCTATGCCGGGAGATAGTCTTGCATCCATTTAGTTAATTGTATTAAATGGGTGGTTCCCTATAAACCAACCTTATAAATTCTAATAAAGGCTAACAAGTGTGACTTGCAAGCCAATGAATGCAGCAAAAGGGTATGGAGTCGCACGGGAAGACTTGTGGCAAGCAATGGAGGATCACAAGCCACAAGGGAATAGTTAGCATGTAATAAACTATGTTGTCCTGTGTTTTAATTGTATTGTGATAAGAATAAGACAACTAAAATGCTTTATCAGATATTACTTTATCTTGATATAATTCTAAAAGTATTGTTGTAATTGTGTTAATGTTTAATAAAAACAATGCATGCATGTATAGTCAATCCAATCCGCCAGGGATATGTAGATTTCTAAGGTGGGGAGACTCATGATGCTGCGGACAACATCAATTCAAGGTGGGGAGAATGTGACGTTCTAGGATAATATACGATATGAATAACTATATTATACTGCCACGTCACTAGTACATGACGACATGTACCTAACCTAGCTAGAGTTGCCCCAGGGGATACAACTATTATATTGCATATCCATAGGTTATGTCAATATAAACCTTAGTGCCACATGGCTGCCAGCCTTTGAGCCCAAAAAATCCTAGCCCTAAAGTCGTGGGCTAAAAGGGACTGGAACCCTAAAAGTTTCCATTTTCGATTCCATTCTTAGCGGCGTGCATTGCTACAGTTCTACACGTATTTCGACCGTAGTCGAGCAGTAAAGCTCGTGTTCAGCAGTCGTTTTCTCGATCTCAGCATCTCGCAAGCGACACAGTAGCATGGACGTCGTTTGAGGTTTGGGAGTCAATCAAGGATTCGATATGTGGTCGAACTGTCACACAATGTTAGCTTCATGGCCGTCATTAGGCTAGGAATGCCATCTCCATTAGCTCTAGATAGCCTATAGAGCCCAATATCATAGATCCTAACAAATGAACTTAACTGTAGATAGATAGATTAGTTCTTATCTGTATTATTAGTTCATTTGTTATTTGTGATATACTATGTGCGCACCTCTTGTGTATTGGGAAGGGAAGTAGAGACCTAGAGCCTTCTAGACCTAGCCACATTAGTTCCCAACTAATTGCGACCTGTGCATAAGAGCCCGTCTGTGCTGTGGGTGGAGTGGCCAGACCGGCTGACAAGGAGGACTTGTCCATTGGGAGTTGATCCCTATGGTGTGTAACGTCTACCGGGGAACATTGTGGGTGAGGCCTAATACCATATACACTGCGTGAGGCTATGGTATGGGCTCGATAGCTCTTGGGTGGTGAGGCCACCTGCAATAGGGTTGAAGTCGTATACGACTAGTGGCTCTCTAGCTCGCCTACCAGTGGCATGGATTCTCTGGAAGGGAGAAGTCCCTTCCTGCCTCATTGGGACTAGGGAGATGCAACCCAGGAGTAGCCCATTTGGCTATGCACCTGGCAGACTACGGTTAGGTCCCAAGACTTATCAGCCTATCTGCAAAGTATACACAGGAGGGGCGGATGGAGTGGACTACCCAACGACCATGTTCTATGCCAGCCAAATCCATTGCCATGAATTCTGTCTGCATTGACTTCTGGAGACCCAAGCCGTCAGTCCATCCCTGGGTCTGAGTCTTGGGTAGGACTTCCCCTTTTGATGTTGCTATGTTATGTTCTTTATGATGTTGTATCATATATGGTGATTCCACCCTTCGAGGTGGCTATGTTATGTGATGGTTTGTACTGACAGTCATGTGCTTCCGCAGTTAGGTAGATCCCGACAGTTGATGGGATGAACGACACGTCTATTCATTCCACGTAGACTCTTGCTCATCATCAAGAGTCTGACATCAGCTGGGCGGCCTCTTGTTAGCTAGCCAGGCTAGCAGAAGGGGATCTCCAGTTTATATACGATGGGAGCATCGTATACGAGCAGGGGACGTCAGACCCAACACACCAAAGTGGTGACACTCACCACAATGGTCTTATATACGATCCAATAGTGGCGACCACAATGGGAAAATGTGCCACTCCGTGGCGGAGAACGCATGACAAAATATACTATGGTCCTTGGGACATGTCCCCAAATGATACATTTACATGTATGTTTAGAAAGGAAATTAACCCTCTAAAAGACCCAAATAACTGGTATAAAACAAATTGGCACAAAATGACTATGACGAAATAGAAACTTCTGTAACTATGGAAAACTTTGAAAGATGATATTTGGAGTTTTAGAGCTTTGTTTGACATGCATCATAGCTCTTTGGATTTGTATCATCAAAAAGCATCCTTAAATGTAGGATATATCATGTATTTTGGAACTGTAACCCTCTATATTTTCAGAAAAAATGACCTGTTGTAACCCAAGAATTCTCCATAATTTTTTATAATTGGAGCTATACCACAATAGAATCCCTTAGATTTGCACTTCCCTTTCAAAATAAGGCCTAAGATCCTTTCCATTCCTAGGACTACGCAACAGTTCTCCCTGTGGAGTCGTCATCAAGTAAAGGCTCCATCTGGTGCCTCTTTGTCAATCAGAAATGGGCCTTCCCATGGGTTTTGAAATTTGGATAGATGCTTCTTAGTGGTCCTGTGTCCTGCACACAACAATTGTCCTTCCTCAAATGGATTGACAACTTGTAACTTGTCTTTGATCAGTTTGACCTTTTGTTTATGCCTGAGATCGAAGTCTGCAGCTTCTTGTCTCATCTCTTGCAATTGCAGCAGATCATCCATTCTATTATGTACATGATTTGGAGTTGGAACTTCTCCTAAGTTCTCATAATAAGGTAGCTCCACATATGGAGACAAAGGAATGTCCAAATGAACAGGCATCATAGCTGCACTCCATAAACCAATTCAAATGGTGTAAATCCTATAGCCAATTTGTAAGTACACCTAAAACTCTATAAGACACCTGCCAAAGCATCATGCCAATTTCGTTGATTATCCTTGGCTGTTTTAGCCAAGATGGCTTTCAGAAATTTATTAGTAGGTTCAGCTTGCACAATGCCCTGTGGATAATAAGCAGAAGCTTGTACATGTTGAACACCAATCTTTTCTGTCAGTTGAGCTACTATTTTTCCCATGAAATGGGTTCCCCGATCGGACAAAAAATGGTTGGAAGGCCAAATTGAGAAATCAAATTATAATAAAGAAAGCTTACTGTAGTACCCTCTGTAGCATGCTTTGCTGGAATTGCTTCGACCCACTTTATAAACATGCATGTGGCTGCCAAGATATACTTATGACATTTGGAAGATGGAGGATTGATAAGGCCAATGTAATCCAATCCCCACATATGAAAGAGACCAACACTCAAAATGGGATGGAAGGGCATATTGTTATGGCCGGTTAATTATTTGTGCTTTTGGCACTTTTCACATTTAGTCACAAAGTCTCTAGTATCTTTGTAAAGAGTTGGCCAATAAGATCTCCAATGAAGGATCTTTCTTGCTGTTGCTCTAGCGGCAAAATGCCCCTGACATTCATGTGCTGCAACAACTCATGAGTCTGTTGAGCAGCAACACACCTTAACAAAAGTCCTTCCATAGTCCTCTTATAAAGAATAGTCTCATGCACAACATAATCAGCTGCTTGTACTCTAAGAGCATGCTTTCGTTGCTTGGAAAATGATGAAGGATAATTCTGATTTTGTAGGTACCTATATATATTAGCATACCAAAGATCAAAAGTCTCAATGAACCCTTGTAATACTCCATCATTCTCAGATGCTACTTGCTGTTCGTTTCCTCTTCAATTTCAGCACCACTACCCAAATAAGCACTTGGATTTTGACCTCCTTGAAGCATCTTAACATACTTTAACTCAAACTCTTGTATGATAAGAGCCCATCTTGTGAAGTTAGGATCTTGGACAGTCTTGTTATCAATGCATGGCAATGGGTTCACATCCATATGAATGTAAACATAATTACATTTGCTGAATTCAATTGTGAAAAAAGAGGATGCTCACTTCAATGCCAACCCAAGATGCTCCACATGAGTCCATTTCTGCTCTTGTGGAGTTTACAACCTGCTAGCATACTAACTCACATCATAATGCTTTTGCTAATTTTTCTGACATAGTGTGACAGCCAATGCTTGCTCCCAAATCGTGAAGAATAAATGAAATGGCTCACTCATTTTCGGAGGATTTAGCAAAGTCCTATCTTTTAATTATTCAAGACACCATTCAAATGCTTCTTAAGCTTCCTCTATCCATCTAAAATTCTGCCCTTGCTTCATACAATCCACAAGTGGCTTGAATTGTCTCTCTCTTTGCTCAAGTGGATAGAACAGAGTACTCTCTTCCCAATGCATACGTGCATGTGCATATATACATGTGTATATATGCTCCCCATATACGACCATGTATACACCACTCTAACACACCATAGTGGTGACAAGGTGGCCCAACACACCACAGTGGTGACACTCACCACAATGGTCTCATATACCACCCCAACAAATAGAGACTCAAAATCATCACTTTCTGTCTCTTTGCTGATGACCTTTTGGCAAGGAGGGGGAGGCAAAACCTGTTTGTCTTCCATTGGTTTGGCTTTCGGTGCACTTACTTCTTCATTGGCTTGTCTTGCTTCCTTGCCCTTTGAATTGAGCATGCCTCTTGTGTGGACAACCATGATCTCTTCTTGCTCCTCTGTTTCCTGCACAAATCTGATTGGAACACTTAATTCCGAAGCAAATCTCAGCTCAACGGCCTTGGTCTTGTCTTGTCTTGTCTTGTCTTGTCTTGTCTTGTCTTGTCTTGCAAAGTATTCCTTTACATTACACCTCTCTTAATAGTGGTCTGTGGCCTTGCAAAATGCACAAAAGGGCACTCCTTACCATAATGGCCTCTCTTACCACATTTAGTGCATGGTCTATACAAGCAAACATCTGAAGAATCAGTGTCTCTTGTGTAATGTGCACATGGAGGATGAGTTCTCCTTCTAGGCCTTGAAGTCTTCATCTCTTGGAGCTATTTTGTAACTTCAACCAAGGCCACCGAAACCTTGCTGATCTATGCCCTTGCATTAGCCACAGGGCTGTCTGAATCTTCCACCATTTTTTGCTTTTCTTTTGTCCTTTTGAAGAGCATAGACTGGTATGGCATCAAGACCTATGTACTCCTGCTCATAATCTGGAAAGTAAGGGTCATTAGGAACATGCAAATCATCAGGAAGATAGGAAAGCATATCAGCAATTTCAGTAGCCTTATTGAAGGCTTTGTGAATGGTATCAAATCCTTCTTGCTTGTGTATCTTGAGCATTTTCTTGTGTACTCTTGGTCTGCTGCTCAAACCTCTTATAAAAGATTCCACAAGGTGCAAAGTATGGTTAGATACATGATTCAGTTGGCATTTCATAAGATAGACATGAAATCTTTCAACATATTGATGAATAGTCTCACCATGCTTGATGTGGAAAGTCTGCAGCTCAAAGATCAGATCCTAAGGGTCAGATAGCTTACCAAATATAGTCAAAAACTTCTTTGCAATCTCATTCCAAGTGTTGGTGCCATTGCTCATCACATATTCTAGCCATGCACTCACCTCATCATTCTTGAAGTATTTCTTGAATTCTGGAAACTTACAACTTTTCTTTTAACCATATTCTTGATAGTATTCCTCAAAAGTTTTCAAGAAATTGTTATCATTGATGCTAGGATCAAAAGTAGGAGTAGGAATAGGCACATTAAGCTCAAAGTAATGATAAGGCATACATGCATTAACTTGTACATATACGCCTTGTGGTGCAGGGTGTGTTTCAGTATTCTCTTGTGTTTACACATGCTCAGCATTCTCAGTATTTCTCCTAGGAGCCATAGTCCCCAAGAACCATGTTGGATCTTGGTAAGAACCTCCAAAATGTTGAAAGTATTCCTGGCAAATCTTCAACCTCAATGGTACAGGACCTCCAGGTTGCTTTAGGCAACCACTTTGAGAAAAAAGATTGCAACAAGAAATGGCAGGAGCCATGGCACACCAAATTTACAGAACCGGGAGCAACCGGTCTACAGGCTAGATCTACATCGCGGCAGGCCACGGCCTCTCTGCCATCTCTCATCAAGCTCTATGGTCTTGGGCACATAATCATATTTCAAATAACTGGTAGTATTTCAATGTTTTTTCTTCAAAATGTTGTGGATTAGGAAGCAAGGAAGGTCGAACTTGGCTTGAAAGCATCAATCTGGTCACTCTTCAGTGTCTTACGGTGGAAGACGCCTCGAAGTGTTGAGCCTCCTTCTTATGATCCGCCTTCGGCCATGGCTTGGAAGAAGAAGTATCTTAAGTTCAGGTCGATCTCGAGAAAAGGCCTTCGAAATTTTCTGTCACAGATGCATGCCCTTTTGAATTTTCCCCTGTTTTGGTCCGTTCTTGGCAAATCCAGTCCCTTGTATCGTCTTTTAGCTTCGTTCATATTTCTTGGCATGCGGAAGGATAAGTTGGGACAAAAAGGTCATGATTAATCCGTGAAAACAAGCTTCAATTTGGTTCTTGGCGCGAAAATATGTTTTTAGGGTTGGTAGCTGAAAAAGGTTCGGGAGGTTCTGGGTATTGAACCAATAATCCAGGCTTATTTATAATTACACGTGTTCCTCCCATGTGGGATACGACCCATTGTCGCCCCACGCGTCCTGGGGAACCACGTGGTGAGGGCAGACTAGAGGAAAAAATGGGTAGGCTTTCTGTTTTTTTTTTTTTTTTTTTTTTTTTTTTTTTTTGGGGG
>JAANSK020244988.1:0-13903 GCA_011763485.2 Isoetes engelmannii
ATTAATATAAAATCAATTCAAGTTTTGAAAACTTTTGCGACCCTAAGTTTTGTGATATTAAGTTTTGTGATTTTGAAGTAAAATGTGCTAATTTGAAGAACTCACTAAAAAACTGCAACTCAAACTTTGCCCCAAAATCAAGACATAATCTAATTTAATTGAATGATGGTTAAACGGTCTTCTGTATAAATCATGTCAGAATATCTAGATAAAATCAGATGGGACATGTTAAGCTACAGAAGATTCATTTTTTACTGCACTCTCAAAAAGACCGCTTCACACCTCTGGCGCCCCAAGCAGAGATTGGATGCCCTGAAAACATTTTGAACTCCCAGAAGCAAAAAATCGAGGATGCCCTGAAAACATTTTGAACTCCCAGAAGCAAAAAATCGAGGATGCCCTGAAAACATTTTGAACTCCCAGAAGCAAAAAATCGAGGTTGCCCGACATAGATAAAGCTTAGAAGGAACAGTAATACAGTATGATAAGCTTGGACATAATACTGGAGCAAGAAGAGAAACACAGTCTGTTCATAGCCCAACAGACCGCCGTAATCAAAGCCGTAGCAGATCCAGTGCAAGATTCTTGTATTCCTGCAAAAAGAAACAGCTCCAGATGACCCGTGGCAAACACCCAGTAGCTTCAACGATTTGCCCTTTCATAAAAACAACCATAAATTTACCTCTGAAGATCTGATATACAAGCATCTGTAAAAAAAAAAAAAAAAAAAAATATCATGCCTGTCACCATTGGATGAATAAGAAAGAAAAGAAAAAAAGAAAACATACCAGAAGAGATCGGGCTGAGCCTTCATGTCAGCAAATCTACTTCAGGGCAGCTATTTCATGGGCCTAATCCGCCTAATCTGCTTCGCAAACATGGAAAAAATCAAGAAAAAAACAAATTGACAGCCTAATTCATACAATAAAACTTGTTTTCTTGCAAGCCCTACCTGCTGCTACCTAAAAACGCAATCTACTACTCCCTCTGCTCCAAATCAAACTTGCCAATCTCCAAATTCAGAGCCGCTCCAAGAGATCAAGTCGCTTCAAGAATAGAATGGGAGAACGAAAAGCACAGAAATTAGGAAAGTACGAAAAAGAAAAGAGAATTAAATTAGCCGTAAATATTAAATACCTGGTCATTAGGAATGGAGGCCGGTTCGTAGATCCAAAAATATTATTATAATTAAAATTTTATGGAAACCTCCCCAAGTTAGCAAAATTGGAAACCTCCCTAGGCTTGCAAGACCTAGGGAGGTTTCTACGTGAAGAAAATTGGGGAGATTTCCAATCTTGGGACCCTAACCCAAATCGGGAGTCTATAATTTGAGCGTGCAAGGTATATTTTAGGGCTTTTCTAATTTCGTGGACCGTTGATGCAAAAATTTAAAGATCCAACGGTTTCAAATTATTTTAGGTGAGGTGGCCTGTCACGTGGACAGGCTAGAATTGCAGGAATAAGGCAACCTCGGGTTAGGCAAGCCTGCTAAACATGGGGAAGTGTAACCTGTGAACACACATATGTTGCTTGCAATCA
The DNA here is from genome assembly GCA_011763485.2 of Isoetes engelmannii. NCBI lineage: Eukaryota > Viridiplantae > Streptophyta > Lycopodiopsida > Isoetales > Isoetaceae > Isoetes > Isoetes engelmannii. The sequence continues at coordinate 1,540 of JAANSK020244988.1, forward strand.
ATGAGAATATATCAACGCAATTGCTCGTAAATCTTGAAATATCTTCACAAATTCGTTGATCTGGATTGTCCAGCTTGCACTGCATTTTTTAATCCAAATATGCCCGGTTTGCTATGACAAACAGAAAAGCATAATCTAGGTGTTAAATCATGACATGTCATGAAGTGGTACTGTTGCATGGATTTTTGAAATCTTACAAAAATATCTTGCTAGAATAAATTCTGTAAGCCAAACTCTCCAGTCAAGTGCTAGAAGCTCTTGTCAAACAATCAATCTCATTAGAGGTTGCATAACCTTCATAGCAGATCAATCCGTTCAACTATAATAAAGATGTGTTTCTTTTTTAATACTTGTCGTACGAAAAATTGATTTAAATATACTACAAACTATGTCAAGATATTTTCTATTGTTTCAACGAATATAAGTTATTTTAAAAATGACATTGCTCTTTGCTGGAACAAAATTGCTATTCTTCACATTTAACTGCATAAATGCTTTTTTGTTCAGTAAATTGCACCGAATCGGCCTTCCACTTTGCTGTTCAATTGAAATTGTCCTTTACAATATCATTTGTCTTATAATCCTCTGAAACAATAACTAAACAATATATCATTCAGCAGGTAATTGCAGCTTATTATACAAGCATCACAATCTGGTGAAACTACATGCAGTATGATAAATCTCAAAAATCCTACCATCATGACCAACTTTCTCTGTTTAAATGCTTACACAGTATAATACTATCATTACATTATTGTTTTTGTGTGTTGGCCTGTTTGGTATATTACATAAGCTTCTTAGACATAGTAGGCCAGTTTATTGTTTCCAATTATTCTGCCAAGCCGCTTGGAGAACAATCAGAAGTATACTGATAGCTCGTTTTCCATTCTCAAAAATCAAGCGCAGTGACCCTGCAGCAGTAATTTCTAACGTAGCCAATTTCTGATACACCCAGAGGAGGGCCAAAAGTTGGAGGCTATAACTAAAATAGTAGGCATTAATAAAATAGTAGTTTTTGATAATTGCTAAACTTTGCTCAATGAAAGAAAAAGGGTTGAATGGCTACCTTCACTATTTTCATTTCTATTATTCATTTCTATCCTCTATGTTTATATGAGTCCTATGTTCAACTTTCACTCCTGACCATTGATCTGGCGGATATTCTGCGGTTCATGCCAGATCAAAGGCCATCTGATTTTCCAGAAAGAAAATGCATGCCAATCTCAATGGTCTCAATGGAACTCATGGTCAATGAAAAAAAGGGCAAAAAACAAAAAAAGAAAATTACCTAAATGCCCCTACATTTTGCGTATTTTACAAAAATAGCCCTTGTATTTCAATTATTTCTCAAAATGCCCCAGGTCAACAAAATACTACTGTATTATAGCATATGTACCTAAATACCCTCCAATTTCCTACAAATTTACCAAAATGCCCCTCAAATACATTAGAATTCGATTAAATGCCCCCGCATCATAAAAATGGACACATTAACAAATAACTTTGATGTAGGATGCTCTTTTTAGAGAATTGATCACTAGAACATACATCTTGAACAAATAGAAGTGCGTAATTTTGAATATATTCCATGCAATGTCTCATGCTGGTGGTGCATGACAACTACGACAGTTATGCCCAACCTCTTGGAAATTTTTACATCATAATGGCCTCTTTTGTGAGCCACCATCCTCAGTGCGGTTGGACGCCCTAGTTGACGATGAGCAACTGGACGCAATGTAGCATCTTCATTCACTTCACACCCTTAGTTGCTCGTCGTCAACCTAGGCGTCCAACCGCACTGAGGATGGTGGCTCACAAAAGAGGCCATCACGATGTAAAAAAAGCCAAGTGGTTGGGCATAACCGTCGTAGTTACCACCAACATGAGACGTTACATGGAATATATTCAAAATTATGCACTTCTATTTGTTCAAAATATATGTTCTAGTGATCAATTCTCTTGAAAGGGCATCCTATATCAAAGTTATTTGCTAATGTGTCCATTTGTATGATGCAGTGGTATTTGAGTAAATCTAATGTATTTGAGGGGCATTTTGGTAATTTCGTAGGAAATTGGGTGTATTTAGGTAAATAATATTTACCTAAATACACCCAATTTCCTATGAACACTGTATTATAGCATATTATGCTATAATACAGTGGTATTTTGTTGACCAGTGGCATTTTGAAAAATAATTGAAATACAAAGGCTGTTTTGGTAAAATACGCAAAATATAGGGGAATTTAGGTAATTTTTCCAAAAAAAGAGAGGAAGAATCAATGGTTCGAACCCTGTGCAGAAACAGGCTGCCGTGCAGACTTGCTGCCGGAATCAGGCATGCGGCCTCACCAGGCCTATGCAGACCCGATGGCCTGTGCAGACCAAACTAAATATCTTGCATCCTATGCAGAGCAGGACTGGTGCCGGAATTGGGACAAAAAATTTCTATGATAAGTCATGTCTGACAGATTTGGTTCAAGAACCAAGGCCAAGTGGGTAATCATCATTGAGATTTTCCCACTTTTCTGCTCACCGGAACATTTGTCCCTCCCTGTTCTAAACTAGCTAGTGTCCCTATTCTAAACTAGCCAGTCATGGATCCATGGATCACCATAGCCCAGCGTGGCCAACGCAGCCAAATCATAAGCGCACTAGCCGAATCGAATTTCATTAGCCCATATGCAGGCTCAACCTTTCTATTCCTATACCATGGACAGAGCAGAAAAATGAAACCATATCTGGCCTCCAACAACAACGCAAACTACTACCTGCAATTAAGCTACTCGAACCTGGCTGAAACTACGATTCTTTTATACCGTACAAACAACAAATCTTAGTCCCAACTATACCAAAAAAGGCTTAATCCAATACCAAGCTAATTATTGCAGGTTTATCACATAACGGTAAAACGCAAATAGTGGAGTAGGAACAACAACAATTCCAGCGAATCACCAAATAGCTGCATGGAATCCAGGTATGTCTTTGTTCGCGACTGTTGTAGAAAGATCGCGTTGAATATTTGACGTCATGGACGTTGGCAAGGCATTCTTGCGTTTTGGGTTACCATTCTAGCATTCTAGAATGGAAATGGGGTTGCCCATTCTAGAGTTACCTGCTCTGGCAGGTTTCATACAGGTACATGGCTTCCCAAGATAGTCTGGCTCCCTGTAAGCATCAACAGTTCGGTTCTCTGTAAGCACCAACAGATCTTTACCAGGTTTATTTGCCCTAGATCTGCCGTTTCTTGCATTTTCTTTACCTTGCTTCAGTTTCTTGCATTTTCTTTTCCTTGCTTCAGCTATGGTATTTCGTTTCTGAAAGGGCTTCAAAAGGGCTTCAACTATGGCATGTAATTTCTGAAAGGGCTTCAGCTATGGTCGTCTGCGTCCATGATGTTGTGGAAGGTCCATGAGTCCGGCATTCCCGCCTGGCCCATGCTACACCAGCTTCCTGCTAAATCGGTCGCCCCTACCTGTGGCTCCCTGTTTAGCAGAGAGCTGCTATGGCATGGGCCCGGGGCAACTGGTTTAGCAAGGAGCTGCTGTGGCATGGGCCAGGCGGGAATGCCATCCCCATGACCCTTCCACGTAACAAGACGACAAACAGGCCTGTAGTGTAGTAAAGTTATAGACCATATTTCTGATATGTTGCGAAATCGTTTAGAAATGTAGTCGGCATACCCGCACAGATGCAACGGAATAGGACCACCAAGCAGAGCAGAGCAATGGCCTTTTGCTTACAGTCTCCCTTCATTCCACGCCAACGCGCCAAACTTTCTTCAAAATTGCCCGGGACGATGTTGGAATATAACCTTTGCCAATAGATTGGGGTTCAAAACATGTGGCACAAATAGCCACATGCCAATATTGGCACGAAAGGCCAAGCGGTGCCAGAAGCATTAAAAGGGATTTTTCCAAGGAAAAAAAACAGACAGAAGCAGAACTGGTTCTGACATCGCTGAAGCAAACAGAAGCAGCCGTACCTTTGCCTTTTTGCAAATCTGAAGCTCAGTAGAAAAGGGACGATTCAAGAAGTATAGAAGGCACGCTTGTTCCAGATCAAAGGTGAAGTTCGAACGACCATCTTGGAATCCGAAAGCAGCATCTGTGAGGCAGCAGAAGTATGCAGACTGCTTGGGCTCTCAGCTGCAGTAGCAGCGACCAGGAGCAGGAGACCTATTGTTACAGTAAGTTCAGCAGTGGTATCAAAGTCTGGTAGATATGGCCAGTCGATTGGCGTTAACATATCTCAACAGTACAGAGATTTTTGAAGAAGAGATTGGCTTCCAACTCTGGAAAGCCAGGTGATGCAAGCCCTCAAGGTAGACAAGCTGGGGGATTTGATTAACCCACCAAGGGGAAGGTGACACCGCTGAAGCTGAAGGTTAAAACAGAAGCATCTGGATCAGAGGAGGCTAAAGGAGAAGATTTTTTGGAGGATAAAGAGAAGGAAGAGATCGCCAGAGTAATAATCATGGTGAAGCTGGGCGATATATTGTGCTTGAAATTCATCACAAACGTGCAAGTGAGATGTGGAAGTATCTTCTGGAAAGGTACGAGACGAAGACATCATCGCAGATTGAAGTGCTGGAGATGAAGCTGTTAACGAGCAACAAAAGGTATTGGCCTGGATCTAGCTATGCGAGCTAGGAGGACAACCTCTACTCTGGATGAGGCAGTAGAGGCAATTAGGACGGAGTTTGAGCAAGATGTGCTAATGAGAGCAACTCTTCTTGTGAATGTGGAAAAGAAAAAGGAGGAATATCATGTAACCTTGTATGCAGGAGAGAGGGGTTGAGGTTGTCGAAGAAGCAGAGGTAGGGGAAAAGAAAACATACAATGCTATGGATGTGAGGAGTTTGGGCATATCAAAGCTGAATGCCCAAAATCGAGAGAAGTGGAGTCGAGGATGCAGTTCATCTGGACAAGGAAGGGGGCACGCGATTGTGGCTGTCGTTGGAGAAAGGTCAAGCAAGGAGACACCAACAGTAGGAGCTCTCACGGAAGAAAAAGTAAGTGAGTGCTATCCCTCCTTTGAAAATAAGCATTATATGTCAAAGGTCAATGTTGGAAGGGAAGTTCCAGGAAAATTTAACACATTGACTGTAGAATCTGAAGTTGAATTCTCCATAGTGGGCTCACCTAGTATCTTGAAGTGCATTAGGCCAAATGTGGACTTCAAAGCAGTCCAGATGGGGAATGGGGCAGTACAAGAGGTGCTTGGCAAAGGGGATTTACAAATTATAGTTAATGGAGAAAGAGTTTTAAATTTTCCAAATACATTGTATGCCCCAGGGATGTTGTTTAATTTGATTTCAGTCGCCAACTTAGTAGATAACGTATTTGATTTGTTTTTTCACAAGTATGGATGCAAGTTTATTAAAGAAGGTGTTAAACTGTTTGAAGCTCAAAGAAGAGGTAATTTGTTTGAATTGGACATGGATATGATCAGTCGCACCATTAATGAAGTAGCTCCTCTTGATAACATGAAACCGTGGCATTTAAGGTTGGCGCATGTGAACTATAATAACATTAAGTTTGCTAAAAAACATAGTATACTGGATGAATTGCATTTTGAAGAAGCTGATGTTGACGATGTTTGTGAAGCACATGCATGTTGGGTAAGCAAAATAGGTTGACATTTAGAACAAAAGGAAGAAGAGCACACAGGTTGCTTGAAGTGGTGCATTCTGATGTTTGTGGGCCCATGCAAGTAGAGAGTTGTGGAGGCAAGTCTTACTTCACCACCTTTATAGATGATTATAGTAGACGTGCTAAGTGCTATTTTTTGAGAACCAATCAAGTGTTTAATGCCTTTAGGTTGTATGTCGCAGAAGTAGAAAGGGAGACGTCGCTAAAGGTTAAATGTTTTTGGTGGAGAGTATAGATCATCAGAGTTTTGCAGGTATTGTCAGGTACGAGGAATTCGAATGCAATACACTTGCAGATATATACCCCAACAAAATGGAGTGGCGGAGCGTAAAAATCACACATTCATGTTTGCAGCCAGATCCATGCTTAAGCATGCGAGTTTGCCTAATAACTTGTGGGGAGAAGCAGTTGCAGCAGCTTGTTACATCGAGAATAGACTGCCGACAATTGCACTAAGGGTGGAGTACCAGAAGAATTTTGGACAGGGAGAAGACAGCCTGTACGACAGTTTAAAGTCTATGGGTGTCTTGCCTGTATGTTGGTACGGAAGAATTGAGAAGAAAACTTGACGACTGGAGTATGTGCACATATTGGTGGGGTATGACAAGGAGACAAATGGATACAGATTATATAATCCCATTACACGCAAGGTGTATGTCAGTCGGGATGTCGTGTTCAATAAGCGTGTCTTGTATGGGGATAGAAAGACCTTAGACCGACATAAAGCTGTTGAATGGGTACCAGCGGAACACTTGGAGCATTATCCAGAGAGTGACCAGAAGTAATAGATGTAGAAGCTGAACCAGATGAAGTACATGAGGTCGTAAAGACTGATAGTGCACTTCATGAATCGGAATTTGAGCCAGAGGTGTTGCATGAGGCTGTTAATGCCGATAGTGCACCAACTGGACATCAAGAAGGAGAAGGTAGCAGCAGAGCTGCAGGCCGAGCCCGACATAGTGATGCAGAACGCCTGAAAGCTGGGGTGCCTTTGATACATGATTGTACGGTAGAGACGAAAGTGGAAAACCAACCAGGCCAAGAAAGCCAAAGATTCTATCATGCACAGTAGAACAAAAAACGGTGGGGAAAGCTATGAGAGGACAAGATGCAGATAGATGGAAAGAGGCTATGCAGAACGAATTGGATTCATTTAAGAGGACGGGTACATATGAACTTGTACCTCGGCCAAAAGGTAAAAATGTTGTGGGAAGTAAATGAATTTTTAAGATTAAGAGAAGGGTTGATGGATCAATAGAGCGGTATAAGGAACGTCTAGTGGCAAAGGGATATACACAGAGGAGGGCGTAGATTATAAAGACACTTTCTCACCTATAGTCAAGATAACCAGTCTAAGAGCGCTCATTGCGATTGCAGTTCAGAATAACATGGATATAAATCACATGGATGTGAAAACAACCTTCCTGAATGGGGATTTCGAAGAAGAAATCTATATGGAGCAGCCAGAGGGATATGAGTGAGGTATTGACATGGTGTGCAAATTGAAAAAGGCAGTTTATGGGCTTAGGCAAGCATCTAGACAATGGTTTTTGTGCATGAACATATTTTTGATTTCTCCAGGTTTTGTGAAGTTGAAAACTGAAGGGAATTTGTACATGAAAAGAGATGGGGCAAAATGCTTGATTATGGCCACGTAGATGATTGTGTCATTGTAAGCAATGACAAGACTATGCTAGAAAATTGCAAAGGGTTGTTGAAAAGCCGATTTCAGATGACAGATTTGGGAGGCCTTGAGAAATTGTTGGGAATGGAAGTTCGTCGAAATAGAGAGCAAGGAGTACTTTACCTTACTCAGGAACAGAACATCGAAGGAGTATTGGCTAGATTCAGAATGCTTGAGTGCAATCCAGCAAAAACCCCCATGGTTCAGGAGTAAGAATCTGCAAAGAAATGTGCCTGAAAATGCCGGAAGAGATAAGGGAGATGGAAACTAGACCATATAGGTCTTTGGTTGGTTGCCTGCATTACATTGCAAATTGTACCCGGCCGGACATTACTTATGCAGTCAATCTACTCAGCAGGTATAACAATAATCTCGGACCGCAGCATTGGTTGGCAGCGAAAAGGGTACTTAGATATTTAAAAGGGACCATGATGCATGGAATTTGTTTCTCAAGAAGCGCGGAAAGCAAGTTAATTGGGTATGCAGATGCAGATTGGGGAGGAGATGTGGATGACCGAAAGTCCACTTCTAGATATTTATGCAAACTTGGAAATGCTGCAGTATCATGGGCGATATCCATGGCGGCTTCAGAGCTAATTTGGTTGCGAAGAATGCTTAAGGAATTGGGAAATGTGTTAACGGGCGCCACCACATTGTACTGTGATAACAAAAGTGGAGTTGCTATGACAAAAGATCCAGTTCATCACTCCCGAACCAAGCATATTGAAGTACATCATCATTTCATATGAGATGAAGTGAAAAAGGGGGAGATAGATGTAAGCTACATTCCCACCAAGTTACAACAGGCATATATGTTTTTTATGTTTTTTTTTTTTGTTGAAAGATCAATTTCTATTGAAATAAAAAATGTGAGGTACATTAGATGGCTATGTCGAGGCGGATGTGTTTTTTTTTTTTGTTGAAAGATCAATTTCTATTGAAATAAAAAATGTGAGGTACATTAGATGGCTATGTCGTTTACAACAACTGCATCTCGATGCGAAGGTTCTCTAGGAACCAAAATTAATGGTGGCAAAATCCCAAGTGGGGGTTACAGATTGTGAAGGCTAAGATTGTAGGCCCGGAACGAGCCTACATCTTGGCCTTCTGCCATAGCCCTAGCTCCAGACTCTGCTAAACGAAGTTTACAGTTTGGTGGGTCTTTTTGTCGAGTCCCAAACTTTTCTTTTCTTTATATTTTTTCCCAACCCAATGTCTCTAGCATGATGGCCGCTAGAAGGGCGCTGTATCGTGCATTTGAAACTGGATCTAGCATTGCGAAAAGAGGCTCCTCGAAGGAAAGCAAGGTAGTTAGAACTTTAAATGCACTCTGTTTTCCGAAGAACGGATTAAGCGCTATTGCACAGCCCAAAACGGGCCTGGAGCAAAGATATGGCTACTTCCTAAGGCAGCGTGGATTTGAGAAGATATCAGTACAAGGATTGGTGAAGAAATGGAGGGAGACAATCTCGAAACAAGCTCAGATTTCTGCAGCTGTTTCAAATGCTCTGTTTAAAGCTGCTAAACCTATTGGAGAGACCATAAAGCAATCCGTTGAGCATAAAGAAGCTGCAGGCCTCCGTTTGGAAGCGTTTCTTAGACGAAACTATGTGTTTTTGGTAGGGTTTGCAGGAATTGGAAGCTGTGTGATTCTGTGGCAGATCATCTCGAATATAGCCCATGCTTTTGGGGGCATTTCTGAAGTAACTTCCAAATTTGGTTTCCTAGCTTTTGCTGTTGCTACTGTTACGTGCTCGGTAAGAACACTGTAATGCATGATTTACTTTAGTTAAGAAATGCTCAAGGACTTATTTTTATTAAATTTCAGGGTTTAATGTTACGAGCAAGGTACTCTATTAATCCTGAGAAGGTCTATAATCTGGTCATGCACAAGCTTAATTCATCAGCAGGAGTTATGGAAGTAGTAGGCAGTCCTCTCTCAGGCACATATGCCAGAATATATGTTATGTCTGGTGGAAGAATTTGGCTCAAGGACTTAAGACCTAGATTGAGTCGCAGGCGATGTTTTCTTATGTTTCCTGTCCAAGGATCGGAGAAGCTGGCACTGGTGAGCTGTGAGGTGGTGAAGAAAAGAGGGCAGGTGATTTACTAATTACATCGAGATCAGATTTTCGCTATGTGCACACACTACAACCATATTCATTCTGATTATCCTTTTGGTGTTGGCAGTTCCTTACCTCAATTTGTTCCTTACCTGAATTTTTTTCTGCAGTATGTCTTTAGGCTGTTAGCAGTTGATGTTCCAACATCTGAATCAGATCAAAGGTTATTTCTTATAGGAGATGAAGAGGAGTACAAAATGGTAGGTGGAATTTTCTCTGAGTTAAGAGATCCAGTTTTAAAGGCAATCACAGCACGTAAGGAATTCGATGCACAAGATGATGAGGAGGATGAAAGAAAGGCAAGACAAGTGTGAAGCATATAACACAATAAGAACATGCTGCACAAAGAACAGAAGTACGTGAGAGTGGCTCCTTCATGGTATTTGGATTATCTTGACACCAATACTTCTATAGGGGTATGGATACAGTTCTGTATTCCTTCTAAATTTACATATTCTGGTTATCCATCAATGCAAAGGCTTCAGCAACAGACTCTTTCGAATATGCTTGTGTTTCAGAACAATACAGACAACTTCATGAAAAATTTGAAGGTGCTGTTAATGGCTTGGGAATAATATGCTGTCTAGTATAGTAAATTGGTAGTCATGCTAGAATTATCCTGCTTATAAGGTGTCATGCAATACCTTGTTACATGCTACTGAATTGAGATGACAGAATGATATATGGTGGTCCTATGTTATGATCGGTGGGTAATTAGATATAAAACAGCCGTTTAATAATTTGGCATCATCATATACAGGTTTCCTTCAGCCAATGCTTTGCATTTATAGCATATTAGGTAATTATCATAAATGTGCAAATTTAGTTGCATTTAAATTCAACCTCCTGTTGTTACATGCAGGCACATCTACCAGAACAGTATCCACACCATGTTGCTGGATTGGGGACACCAGGTATAGCATGTTTGAAATGCATAGTCAAAAGAGTTGGAACTTGGTATTAGTAGGTGTCAAAGATAAGGAAAAGAAATAGATGTATATTTCATATAATTGCATGTCCTCTTTCTTGTGTCTGCATAAGCTGCTGCAAGCAGTCTCATCTCAATGGGAGTGGATATTTTTTATAGTATGTAATTTGGCAAACACTACCCTGGATTTCTTGTTATCTTGAGATTATGAACATCGAGATAAAGCCAAAAAACATCTAATTATTTGCTGGCATACTGTAAGGTACTATTTTCAGGATTCACTAGGTTTTGACAGGGTTTAAATCATCATCTTGATGCCTATTGCAAGAAGCATGCGATCCAAACCAATTAGAAAAGGTCTAGGATATCACTGGCTAGGTTTTGACAGGTTTTAAATTATAACCTTGAGGCATATTGCGAGAAGCATGTAATCAAAACGAACTAGGAAGGTAAAGACGCAAGAGACTTGGGATTTCACCAAGATCTGCTCAGGCCACAGCTTATTGTCTATGTGCATGTGAGTATAAATGAAAGCCTCTGCTGCAATATCCCACATTCAGAGATCCAATATATGGCACAGCTCCAGATTCTTTCCAGTTAAATCCGTACCTTTGCCCTTGTGAAGCACCACGTTTGAAGTGGAAAATCTTGTGCAGAGGCTGCAACAATTAGGGTGCAGGTGGTGCTGAAGAATAATCATTCTAGTAGTTTGGTGATTACTTTTGTTACTAATATTCGTTCCACGATTAGAAAGCATTATAATTATAAGACATTGCAATCCCTACATCTTTCGAGTTAAAGTTATAATTATAAGACATTTCAATAAAACACAATAACTAGGCTAACATCAAAAGGATTTAGGTTTCTATTTTTATCAAGCACATCTATTTCTTTGAAATTTTTTCTAGCAGTTTCTGCACGTTGCGAGCATGCCTGAAAGTAGAATTTAGGCAAGTTTCGAGTACTTTTTTTAGCATGTTTCTGTTTGATTCTCCAATTTTGCCTTGCTTGTTTGAACCTTTTATTCTGCTCATGCGGGCATGGCAAAAATTGTAAAATGCTCATGCGCGCATGGGCAAGACTTGTTTTTTGATTTGCGCGCTAAGAACAAAAATCAGTTTTGTTCATGCGCGCATGGGCAAATCACAATTTTTGCCATGCGCGCATAGCAGAGATCTTCTTTTTCAATTTTATGTCGTGGATCATTGTTTCTTTTCTGTTTCTAAATTTCAAAAGTGTGTGTTGGTTTTTTCCAGTCGAAAAAAGAATCCAACAAAGGCCGTTGCATCTGAGAAGGCCATTGGGGAAAAGGTTCCCAGAAGATCGAGATCAAACAAGGATGCTCCTGCTACACAGCCTCCACCTCCTGCTCTATCAGAGTGGGAATCTGGTGACGATGGTTCTTGCTTCTGTAAGAACTGTCAGTGGCTATTGATTAGGGGCAGTGAAGCTCCAAATACACATCATTTTGTATATTTGTACATCAGCCAGAAATTAAGCACACCAAAGGCAGATTTGGAATCCACAGATTTCAAGAGGTGTGGCAGGATCATCGATGTGCAGTTGTTTGGGATGCAGTATATTAAGTTGCGGGCTTCTATCAAAGGAGCTGAGTCTTTCTATTTGGTTGATCCTTCTTTTTTTAAGTTGAGTAGGACTGGTCCAGAGAACTTTGCCGAGTACGTTCAGACTCTTTTGAAGGAAAAAATTGTAAGTAGATTTGTTTTTCCATGCGCACATGGACAAGCACTAACATTGTATTTGCAGGATCTCGTGGAAATCATTAGGGGCGTGCTAGATAACGAAAATGTGTTTCTAAATGCGCAAGACGTGCTTCAGGCTGAGGAAGAGGAAAGTTATGAGGAAGGGACAGGGGGGACGGGGAGGATGAGAGGGAAGAAAGTGATGTGGAGAAGGACAGGGAAAGTGAAGAGGTGGAGGAAATTGAAGAGGAGGAGGAGGATATTGTGGAGCCGCC
>JAANSK020244999.1:0-13903 GCA_011763485.2 Isoetes engelmannii
AAATTGATATAGAAGTCAAGAAACACCCTAAAAACTAAAATGGCATGTTAAAGGAAGGGGGTGATTATTGAGCCAAATGGTGATATTGAAGTTCTTGGGATTTTTTTTAGGGTCATTTTGACACCTATAAAAAATGACCCTACTGATGGGCTAGGAGTGACTTTTGCCAATTTAATATCATAAGGAGGGCGATATAATTATTGAATACCAAGTTGACACCGTAGTTTATCCTTGATAAGGTTGGCAGCACTACCAACATCTATCTGGACATGATTTACTTGCTGATTGCCAACAGTTGCGTGAACAATAGGTGTGGGAGTTGCAACAACCCCAACCACAACTGGCGGTAACAACAATTGTTCACGAAGGGCAAGGCAAAGTTTCAAAATGGTCGTCAGACTAAGAGGAAACTTGATTTTTGAATTCCTCATGTAACTCCAGCGGAACATAAACCAATGGATTTTCTGGATCCATGGGCACGAGATCCATAGGTAATGACGCTGAGACTTCATGTAATAGCTCTATTTCAACAACTATATTTGGATAGGTGGTTTTGGGTGGTTTTTGGTTGGTGTAAACGAACTGGGTTGAGCCATGCATTGTTGAGCTCTTGTGGTGGCATGGACATTTGCAAGCATGCGACCTTCAGCAATTTGCATGAGTCGAAGTATGCTTTCACGAACTTTAGCATGATACGACGTCAACAACAAAGGTCGATTGCGTATCTTGAGGTATGAGAGTATATGGTCATGTGTCATGAGCCTGGTGTGACACCAGACCAACCCAATTTGATTGCTGAACAAGAGGATTCAGGACATGATAAATCTCTTCCCGAGCCTGTTGATCGAGAGGTGCCCGTTGAGGATGCTCTCGCTGCTGTGGCTGTGGCTATCGTTGTTGTTGTTGAGGAGCGCGTGGAGGATTATTAAAGGCAGGCCTTGGGCCTTGCTTACCATTGGCCAGCCAGAGTTGGTAGGATGTAAGTCGAATTGAAGCTATCTGGTTGGTACCAGAAATTGAACTTGTACTTGAGGAAGTCGAGGGCACATGGACGTGGTGTGTCCCCATTCATTGCAGTGATAACACTGAGCTTTAGCAGGATCAAAGGAAGGGCATGACCTATTGATTTTTTATTTTGCTAAGGTTGTTGATATTCATTAGCGTAATTGCACATATTGCAACGTTTTATATGAGAGAGACCATTGGAGGAGTTACACTCGTTTGCAAGATGGTCTTGATACTTACAGATGTAGCACCATATATTTGATTGTGTTGGAGTTGATTAGACTGCTAAGATTGCATGAGATTATGCGGTACGATCAGAGGTTGCATGGAAGGGAGGTCCGAAAGAGGGGCACCACGGGAGAACACGTTGAGGGAATGATTGACCAATTCAATAGCATGTTCCAAGGACATGGGTGGCAAATATTCAGTCATAAGACAAAAGCAAGAGGCAGATCTTGCAAGAACCATATACAAGGATCTAACTCTTAGTGGATACTCCGTACGTTTGCTGACAAGAATAAGCAATCGGTCAGCAAAGCCACGCGAAGACTCCTTGACCTGTTGTTTGAAGAGTTGTTGATTATTAGCAGAAGAGCCATAGTGAGCAAGAAACGCCACTTTCATTTCTTGCCAACTTTGCTTCCAATGGCTTTTGTTAGCCTTGAGCCAATGATGTGGTGCACCACGCAGTGTGGTGGAAAAAAATAAAAAACTTGATCTGGGGCTGAGAATGTCCATTTAGAATAGTAAGGGCATCAAATTCTTCCATGTGTGCCTTGGCACTTTGTTCTAAAGTGAGCTTGCCTTTAGCACTGCCAATAGTGGTGCTTGATAAGAAATTGATGGTCCAAGAGCTGCAGAGGTTGTTGCATGAAATGGGTTTGAAGAAAGGTAGAAAAATTGAGAGCATTGAGACCTGGTGATCTTGAGGAAACAAGAGCCTTGTTTTCTTGTGACTGACCAATAGGGTTGCCATCTCGATCACGAGCAATATCGCCCACATTGTAAACACTAAGAGGGTGCCAAAAAGATGGTGAAGCCTGAAATTCATAGACATATATGGGGTCAAAGGAAACCTGAGACTAGGCTAGAGTATGAGATGGAGAAAATGGTCTCGAGGGGAGTGGAGACTGCCCATGGAGATATGAATGTAGGTACTTTTAAGAGTTTGAAAGTACAACGGAGTTTGGTGAACTGGGGTTGGATGAGGCGAATAGGGTTGCGAGCAATGGTGATAATGTGTGGGAGACGCGTGTCGTGAAGAGGCCTGTGGAGTAGGAGGTGCCGAATAATCGTGCGAACGTAGACGATCTCCTTGCCTTTATTATTCTCCGTGTAGTCAATTAGTACAATCATGAATTCAATTGTATCAGATAACAATTTGCAAAAGACCAAATTGCATGGTGAATCCAATGTAGTTTGAACAGAGCTAATGTGGCCTATGACGTCATCCAAGATTTTGCAAATTCCTATTGGATGAAGTAGCTTGAGATAAGTGTTTGGTGTATTAGCATAAGTATTTTAGAACGGCCAATGCCCATGGATGGACTCAGGATGCTATCTTCATAGGCCCAGTATACAGTTTTACATGAAAATAGCGTCAGGGAGAGCATGTACAATATTGTGGATGCATATGCCGACTTAAATTGTCTCGGGTTCCCTATGGCCATGATCTCGCTGTTATAAACATGCAGCAGAACCACTAACATGGTTTTGTAATATTGATGCACGTCTAATTAACGTGCCAATCTGAGTCTAGGGACTTCAACAAATGGAAGGCTATGGTAAGCATTACGTTTGCATGAAAAAAATGAAAAGAAGAATTCAGGGACTTTAAAAAATGGGAAAACTAGAATAAAGACAAGCTTGTCACATTAAACTTGTAAAGATAAAAAACATAAAAAAAAATATGTGGAAGATAAACCATAAGCTTGAAGAGAACCATGGAACATGAAGCTTGGAGTATAAAGTCATGTTACCCACATGGCAAAGGTTCCTAAATCTTCATCTTGCCACCGACTGGCCATGCAGAAAAAGGTCCACAATTGTTCCTCCTCCTATTCGGAGAAGAGGACAGGTAATAGATTGGTAACCATCGAATAATGAACTCTCCGCCAGCTGTTTGTAGAGGTCTAAAGCCTGAATCTTCTGTGCAACTTATGAAGAAATTACTTTGGACTGTGGTTTCGGAAAAGGAGAAAAGCTGGTATTTTGTCATGCAAATTGGTGGTTGATCTCCTTTCTTATGGTTCCCAATTCAGTCTATGGAGTCTTGCAGATGCAGGTACGCTCTTAAGTATGTACTTAGGATGAGATAATAACGGAAGGGATATCGAATTAAAGTGATTTTCATTTTAGTAGTAATTATTTCGTGGGTCTTTGTCCAGATAAGAACAGGCTTGATATTTATATATTTTCTAAACTCTAGTTTATAAAGCTTTATGAAATACTTTTACGACATGAACCACCAGGGAGTTAGGTCTAACAGATGTTTGGCATCTGATCACTAGTTAATGAAGAGTAGACTAGTGGTCTCGGCACCAGTGGTTACTGTTAGTGAAGGAACTTGGTAATCAAGAATGGAAGTTCAGAGAATGATAAAAAATTGCACATTCCAAAGCACACCACCAGCTGACACTGTAGTTCTACCTTGAGGATCTACTGTCTTTGATTTCATGGTTTCTAATCAATATCCTGCAGAAACATGACGTTCTGCATTCCCCAAGCAATGCCCTGCATGATGTTGCATCAGCTTCATATGGCATAGCATAATCCATAATTTAGCATCTTCTGAGTTGTTTGTGCATTCTAGAAGGTCGAGGGAACAATTATAATTTCAAGGGAGCTCCGTTGGCAAATTAAGGAATTCTGCACGTCCTGTCCAAGACCCATTTGTATGATGCATCTATAAACTTGTCGACCTGGGACATTGCCACATCTGTGCACAGGTTTGAACCAAGTGTGATTGGGTCCAAGATCTTGTAATGAACATCATACAGATCACCTGCCAGCACCAACTTTTCCAGATTTTATATTAAGTTTACTCTTGTGCTTTAATCTCTATTCTCGTTTGAAGGAATACTTCAGACGTCCGTAATCCTTAAGAGATTGAGAGGACCTTGTCTTTTATTTACCTTGATCAAATTGTCATAGTGGTTGATAATAGTCTGCAAGATCATATGATTGTCCTTCTGCTATCCTCCTACCATTTTGCGGTGTGTAGAATCTTGCAGGCTCTGAACAAGATTCTTTTTTAGAGTCTTACAGGCAAGAGCAAGTTGGATTTTCTGCCCTAAGCTTTTTATTCACATTTGTTCCAGACAGTTGGGGGAGTAGTTGATTCAGAAGATCTCCATCTAGGTGAATGAAGTGATGCCAGCCAGATCTGTGGCCTTATTTAATGCGTGTGATTGAAAACCGAAATGCTTGTGTCGTGTTTGATAATATGCAATGGGATTATTGCTGGAGAAAATAATCCTGTTTGTGTGTTGGTCTTAACTTGTGGAACAAAGTTCATACTGAACCTTATAATATGGTTTGGTGGGTCGTCTTCCTGCTTATTGTAACAGAAAGTAAGGAGATTTTATTCAGTGAGATTGAAATATCAGAATGTGTATCTCCTTTTCTCTCTCAAACACATGGACGAGCAAATGGGAGAGAGTGAGGGCTGTGATAGAAGTTATTATAAAATGTTGCAGAAAAGTAGCTTCCCAGAATGATTATTTACAAGCCTCAAAAAGTGCAATTGTGCATCATTGACGACTGTGCTCTCCTTGTCAATTGTTGCAACAGATATTCCTTGTCTTACACATTTAAGTTTGTTATTTTTCTATTCATTTTTTTCTCAATTTGTTCCTGCAGATGCACGAACTTTGTTGCATTGGAATACAATGGTGCATTGAATAGACGAAGCGTAACTGTAAGAGATACGCATATGTTCAAGTTGTTGGTGCATATAATATTCTTACTGATTTTTGCTGGCAAAGATGCAGTTAGTTGCTTTGCACAATGGAAGATGCGCATCTTTTTATTTTAGAGTTGCCCGTAATTGATATCATCATTGTACAGAATAGACTGAGCAATCAGAATTTGGTTCCCATGTATATAGGAATTCTATCAGGATTCTTGAATGGAATTTCATTAGTTGCCATTTCAACTGGTCATTCAAGCTCTAAAAACAGTCTTGAGTTAATAAACATCCACCAAATAGGAAATCAGGAGACGGAGATGCACAACATGTGCAGGTCCTAGTGACGAGTCCTTTGCAAAGGGCAGTTATTCAAGAATTTTCCACTAGAATTCCAGAGCTCGTAAGACATCTCCTCAGGTTTCAACGAATACTGAGATATGTTGAAACAAATAGCCAAGAAACTAGAACATTGTTAAGGAATGATATCATTGGTATCGTGCAGAGCGGAGCTAATCTTACTGCCATGCAAGACCAAGCAGATATATCCATTGTTTCACATAGCCTATTTGGAGGCTTTTTTTAGTTGATGGATGGGTAGAATCTTCGCAATATTGGCTATTTTCGTGTCATCATGCAACAATTCAGTAGAGCAGAAATTTACAAGCATTGTAACTCTAGCTAACTGGCTGCATCCTATAATTATTTTACAGTACTTCATGGAAAGAAGGATCCCTGCTTGATTATGGAGTTCTCTACAAGATTTGTTTATTAAGATGATACTTCTTTTGACATTTTTCAAATACTAAAACATTTGTAAGACTGCATACCTATGCTAAAGGGTTCAGCAGCTGTTTAGTTCTCTGTTGTAATGATAGGTATACTTATCTGGAACTGGAAGAGTCAGTATGGCTTCATTAATTATATTAACAAAGAATGTAAATCAATGATCTATAAAGTTATACAATGATCTGTCAGCAAGTATCATGGACAGTACATGGGACGAATCTGAATATCTATTTCACCAATCGCGTAAAGGAGCATGCTCATGTCCAAGCCTTGGCTAAGGGCAAATATGCCCATGCAGAGATTCTTAAAAATGGACATGTAATGAGCACATACTTGGGAAATCTTCTGATAGATATGTATGGAAAGTGTGGAAGTACGAAAGATTCTTTTCAGGTTTTTGGCAGCTTGACTCATCAAAACGTCTTCAGTTGGACCATGTTGATTACAGCCTATGTTGTGTGTGGTTGTTTGGAAAATGCACAAAGGACATTTTATGAAATGCCTTGTAGAAATGTGGTAACATGGAATGCTATAATTGGGGCACATGCTAGATGGGGTAGCCTACAGAATGCACAACTGTTGTTTGATAAAATGCCAGAACGGGATGTGGCTTCATGGAATACCATGATTTTTGCATATGCATTGAAAGGGCAGATCAGAAATGCCTTTGATATTTTTAAACGAATGAGAATGAATGGAGTGGCACCAAACAAGGTCACATTTATTACCATTTTAAATGCATGCAGTAATACAGATTCTCTATTAATAGGTAGACAGATTCATGGGGATATTGTTGAAGCTGGGTTTGGTGCAGATGTTGCTGTTGGCACAGCTCTTCTACATATGTATGGCAATTGTGGGAAATCAGACGAGGCCAAAAATGTGTTCGACAACATCAATAAACCTAATACAGTTTCGTGGAATTCTATGGTTGCAGCATATGTCCAATGTGGAAATGTACATTTTGCAGAAGGTATGTTTCATAAGATGCCTGAACCCAATCTAGTCACATGGAATACTATGCTGATGGGATATTCTCGTCATGGTTATGTTAGAAAGGCTTTTGAATGTTTTAAACAAATGCGCTTGAAGGGATTTGTTGCTGATAGGGTATCATTCATTGGCATCTTAGATGCTTGTGCTAATGGTGGATCTTTATTTCACGGAAAGCGAATTCATAGCCAGATTCTCTGCTGCCAACTTGAAGTAGATGTTGTTGTGGGGTCTTCTCTTGTGATTATGTATGGCAAATGCGGGACTCTAAACGAAGCAGGGAAGGCCTTCAACAACATGCCCGAGCATAATGTAGTATCATGTAATGCAATGTTATCAGCATGCATTCAATGTGGGACTGTTGAAGGTGTACAGAACGTATTCAACAAAATGATTCATCCAAACATAGTGTCATGGAACACAATTATGTCTGGTTATGTTCAATGGGGTGATCTGGGAAAGGCACAAAAGGTATTTGAAGAAATGCAGGAACGTGATTCTGTTTCGTGGAATATCATGATCTCAGGTTTTGCTCAGCATGGTAGCATCGAAGACACTGAGAGGATATTTAGAGAATCCCCGGGTCAAGACGTAGTTGCATGGAATTCTATTATTGCAGCATATGTCAAGCATGGGTGCAATATGGAGGCATTTCAGGTATTTCAGACGATGCAATCTAAAAGAATGAAGCCTAGCCAGGTGACAATGGTCAGCATCCTTGAAATATGTTCAAATCAAGGCTGGCTAGATAAAGGCCAGTGGGTGCATAGTCATGTCATTTATAACAAACTTGAGTGGGATATTTCTATATCCACTGCTCTTATTGACATGTATGGTAGCTGTGGAAATATAACCCATGCCGAAAGAGCATTTGATCAAATCATGGAGCACAATATAATATCCTGGAATGCCATGATTGCAGCTTATGCCCGTTGTGGATCTGGTAAGTCAGCTGTCCAAAGCTTTCATGGATTGTTGGTTGATGGCTTAATGCCTGATAATACCAGTTTTTTAAGTACGCTTTCAGCATGTAGTAATGTTTATCTAATTGATGAATCCCTTAACATTTTTTCTTCAATGGTTATGGAGTATGGTGCCATGCACACACCAATGCATTACTCTTCCATAGCTAATAATTTTGGACGAATGGGTGAGCTGGACTATTCAGAAGACCTCATTCAAAACATGCCATTTGCACCTACGTCTGGCACATGGACAACCTTGCTTGATGCCTGTCGAAATGTATGAAAACTTGAAACATGTGAGTCAAATTGGTAAGGTATAATAGTTTGTGCACTTTTTCCTTTGACTCTTCTTGATTCATTTATCTCCCAAATGTGATTGCAATGGAATCAAGAGGACCAGTTTAAAGCAAGTTTGGAGGTGTATGGAAAGAAGATTGCTATATATGGTTTTCTGGGTTGCCCGTAGAAGTCAACCCTTATGTTGGAGGTGGGGATTGGCTCATAGAAGGCCCAGATTTAGTTTGATAATAATATTTTGGGGAATATTTTCAAAGTTGTGATAATTGACGGTTGTGATTGTTTGGGATTGCTTGGGATTTTCTTAGGTTCAATGGACACTTACACGGTAGCGATTGCTCTGGCACTTGTGTGCACGGTGGATATGCCACCTTCAGTTTTGGGCATCTTCACGGGCAGCGAGCAGTGGCGGCTGAAGCGGAAGCAGTGATGGTGTCTCGAGGCTATCATCTGCAGCTTGTTCCTTTACCTATGGCGAAGCACCAAACCAAACCCTACCGGAGGTTTTTTGCGTCTTCCTCCCTTCAGTTCGCGTGCTTCCTTTCCTCAAGCACATTTAATTAGATCTAATAGCCTGATGCTAATAGAAATTGTTTCTTCAGGGCTATCGCGAAGTAGCAAACCCTACCGGAGATTCTTGGCGTCTTCCTCTCTCTAGTCCGGCGCGCTTGCTTCCCTCAAGTACGTTGAAATTAGATCTTTTTGTTTCTTCTCTGTTTATTCGTTTTAATACCTTCCGGAAGCAAAGATAAAATCTTCAAGTCAATTCTGATGATCCTAAAATGATTTCTTTGTCCTTGGTCTCTTTAGGTCCACTATTGTCTACAGTAATTTTATTTGCATTTTCGGCATGAGATATACAGTCCTCTCTGGCCACAATAGTCTAGAAAAAGCTCTCGGTGAGGGCGGGAGTCGATGTATGCGCCTATTTTCTTGGGAAAGTTTGTTATGTCTGGTAAAACCCATTTCTTGGCTAAAACCTGACTTTGAACTCGAATCCTCTTGATATTGGTGCAAATTTGGAGGAATTGGACGTACATGCCGTGTAGAAGGCCTGTACTACTGCATTGCCACGGTTCTCAGCTTCATATGGAGGGTAGTTTCTTTACAATCTTTAAACAGGGACCCATAATTACATGTGGTTTTCTCAAAGGCAGTTTTGAAGAACTGTGGAAGGATTTGGTGTTTAACAGGTTCTTCTCGGATAATTTGTTTGTTGAAGGGTACATATTTGTGCCGGATATTGAGGATTTTGAAGTTCATCTCGTACAATCTTGGCTCTTAGAGTTTACTGGTAAAGAAAATTCAGTAGCAGTAGGAGTCTTTAATGTTTTTTTGCAATTGGAATGACAATCCGGTTATAGTTAAAGTGTACTTTCATTAAAGTAGAAGGTTTTTATCATTCCACCAAATTGGCAAGGAAGAAAGGACGATAGCAGTTAATCATTGTTGATGTACAGAAAGGAATTGATGCCCTTTCCATTTAGATCCTATAAAGTAATTTCTTTTGCTTGACAGTCTTCACTGCCCCTTGCCTTCACTCCCCCTTGCTGCATTGTACGGTTGCATAAAAATCTGTGCATCCTTTCCCCTGTTCTTCCCCAAAATTTTAAAAAAGAAAAATGGTTGTCGCTTTACCTCTCTCACTGTGTTAAATTCCGTCGGAATCAACTTCGGCACCTACAACGGCACAGAGAACTATTGCACTCCTCGGGTTAATCCCAATGATGCCAACTCAAGCATGCTCCCAAATCTCAGTTGGATTCAAGAACTGGACAACCTCAAGGACGAAGTTCCATCCAACCTAGAGCTTACCCGAGGTATAACACTCAACTTTGAGTTCTGCAGAAGACGTCTTTGCATGCTTGAAAGAAATGATGTCATTGCTTGGTCTGAAATAGAAAACATTGATTTGGAGTTCTTAATCAAACAAATTGTTTGCCTTGATAAGAATATACAAATAACAAACTTCTTCTGGCTTAAAGGACCCTTCTTTTTACTGGAATTTTGCTTGTGCTCAAAAAAGGGTTCATAATATTTCAAGGTTTTTTCCAAGTCAAATTTCAAAAATGGGACTATCATTTCGATACATCCAGGCCAGCATCCCTCCCGTACATTGCTTCCATTATCCTGGCAGAGCTTAGCCCAATTTTCTGGAATTCTAAATGCTTCCACTCCCTTTTCAATTCTATTGGGTCTTATGTCTCTGCTGACTTTAAACCGCACTCCCCTCCGAGAGTTTTCATCCAAATTGACCTACTTAAGCCACTGCCCTTGGAAATTACTTTTGTGGATCTATTTGAAAAGGAACACACAATAACTTTGAAGTGGAGTGGAATTCCACTGAAATGTGGGAGATGTGGTAAGAGGTTACATGGAGGAACTAAATGTCGACCTGCCGACAGGCCTAATGAAGAGTTAGTGGACATGAATGGGCAGGAGTATGGTCAGTAAATGCAAGGGCAGAATTCGGATCACAATACAGGCTCTTTGCATAATTATAGGGGTGGCAACATCAATGTAGTTGCTAGAAAGAGAATACGACAGGAGAAAATTACCCTAGCAAACAGAGAGTTGGAGGAATCTAGGAGGTTAAGAAACAAGGCGAGCAAGGAAAGGTGGGAAGCTGTTAGATATGGTAACATCAAGGTCTTGAATAGAGGTTTACAAATGCAAGAAAATGACAAGGAAAATTCCTGCCCAAACAAAATCAGTGATCTCACAAGTACAATAGAGAAAGTTAACACAACCAAAAGAAAAGGTGTATCCTTTAACAGTAGAGGCCATGTGGTAGAGTTTAACATGCATAACGCGGCAAGTAAGCTTTATAAAAAAAACTTCTTACTCAACTGCAGGAAAGAACAAGAGTCTCACATGAGTTTAAGTGAAGAGTTATTACTCAATGACAATGGAAGAATACCAGATGCTTTAATTACTCAATCTCAGGGCTTTGATCAAGTTTATGACTCAGACTTGGGGATAGACAGTGATAGTTCAAGTGATTACTGTCATAATAACCCCTTCCAGATTTTACAAGAATGCTCAGATGAAGAATGTGACTGACAGAGGCTGACAACTCAGACTGTATTCAAGTAAAACCAAAATCATTTGAAGGTCCTATGGATACTGATGCAGGCACAGACACAACTACAGGAACTAGGAACTGATGAAAACTATGAGGACTACTTGGTGAACTTGATGAAGGAATGCAATACAGTTCAAACAAAGTTTCAAGATATTCAAACTTCTATCAACAGCAAATCAAGGAACTCAGTAGACTTCTCAATTTCAATCCATCCTTCTTCTGTTTGCTCTTCTGTCATATCCTCCAACATTTTCAAGCCTAATGCTCCTACTCAAAAATTCTTACCAACTCAGCCTTTATACACCCTTGCCACTCCTACCACCAATTCTATTAGCACTGGTCTAATGCACTTAGCACTGGTCTAATGCACTGGTCCCTCCTGTGTCCAAAAAATCTATGATGTTAATGATAGGGACTACAAATTTATGGAAAGCATTGTAGAGGAAGCTTTAGTAGAGGAAGCTTTAGTAGTTTACATGCAAGAAGGAAAAAAATAAAAAAATTGTTTCTAGGGAGGTTAGGTTTGACAGTTGTGCAGATATAGAGCTTACTCATACATAGCTAGCCAATGTGGTCAACTCACACACAGTGTGTTCAAGAGGATTCTTCAAAACTGGTTAGTACTCTGTCTAATGTTCACTTAGGTAATTCCTTTCTTCAAATCCAAACATATTCAGATGGCAATGGAGTGCATAGTATTGTTCCAAGTATGCCTGACTAATCTACACCAATTGTTGATCAGCTGTCTGTTGAGCCTGATATATCCAGTTCCCTCCAACATGTGCCCCCTTCATCAGTCACAATTGGTCAGGATTCTGTCTTCTCAACCAACTCTCCTACAATCGGTTGGAAGAAAAATGTCAGGAAGAAAAAGGATAACCCTGATGGTAGTAAGAACAATGATACCCCTCAAAGTCCCAGATTGGTGGTACTCAGACTGATTACAATGGCCCTGCCAAATTCACAAGGAGTAAAGGTGATAACTTGCTTGATTCTTTGAATAAAAACTCAAATTCACGAAAGTCATCTTCTGGAATTCGAGGGGCATTAAAGGCCCCACTAAAAGGAGAAGGTTTGTGGCCACTATTCGACAATATAGGGCTGGCATCATTCTCATACAAGAACATCATCTCCTATTCTTTGAGGCAATAATCTTGCTACTTGGATTCAAAATGAAGCCCAATCTACTATTATTCCAGCCTCTGGCACCAAAGGTGGATTGGCTATTATCTGGTTCAACTTGAAAGTTATAAACATGTTCAATAGCACTGATTCTAGATGGCAGTACATCATTATTGAACATGTTAGCCAAAATATTGGGATAATTAATATCTATGCCTACACCGAATCCATTGACCGTGACTTACTTTGGTAGAGCATTACTGATAAAGTCTCACAGCTTCCTCATATGGACTGGGTCCCTCATATGGACTGGGTCATGACTGTTGATTTTAATAATACTCCCCAATGGGATATGAAGTTAGGAAACTAGATCAATATGATCGTGACTTATTTTGGCAGAGCATTACTGATAAAGTCTCACAGCTTCCTCATATAGACTGGGTCATATGGACTGGTTCATGACTGTTGATTTTAACAATACTCCCCAATGGGATACGAAGTCAGGAAACAAGATCAATATGTCATGTGCTGAGAAAATTAACTGGAATAATCTTCTCTCCATTGTATGTTCTATAATGTTCCTTGCTCCAACATTAAGTACCCTTGGTCGAACAAGAGGAAAGGTAGTGACAGAACCTATTGCAACTTGGATAGAGTCTATATTTCAAATTCTTCTGCATCCCTGCTTGACAATTGTCTACCAACAGGTGATGAAGGTGCTACCGTATTTGATCACCAACCCCTCATCATTAAACTTAGGACCTTAACCTCAATAGAGCTCTGGCTAAAACTTTCTTTAAACTCAATACGTCCCTTTTCTCAAATGCTATATTCTGTAAGGAGTTCGGAGAGTATTATACTACTTTGCCAAGAGTTGATCCTCATCAATCTATGTCTACATTCTATGCGAAACTCAAGAAAGCTAAAGCTTGGATCAAGAACTTGGGGAAGAAGTTGAAATTGGAAAGAGATCTTATTAAATCTGAGTTCTTTCAGAAAATCAAAGTTATTAGACAATTGCTTATGGATGACTACAATAATGTGCATTTACATGAGGAATGTGCATTTACATGAGGAAGAAAACAAGCTAGAAAGGGAAATCAAACAAGTGGAGGAATATTAAGCAAGGGGTTTAGCCTTAAAAGCAAAGATAACTTATGCAAAAGAGCTAGATAATTCCTCTTCAGCCTTCTTTTATAAGAAAGCAAAACAAAGAGTTTTTAAGAATGCTATCACTCAGGTGAAAGATGATATTGACGCTGTTATCACAGATGACCAATCTATCAGGCATTTCTTCTACCAAAAATATAAGGATCTCTTCCATGATAATGCAGAGAGATGACATGATTGATGCCCAGTTTCAAATCTTTAGCTCCATTCGGCATTTCCAAACTATGTCTGATGAGGTGCTCAATTGTCCTACTGACACTGAAATCCTTCGCATTTGTAAAAAATGGGACATATTCATTCCCAACTTTTTTTGCGAGGGGCATTTTTCGACCCTCAGGGACGTTCGAAACTTTTTGTGTCTAATCCTGCGCTTTGTGGCAGCGCTCAGGGACGTTTAAAATTTTTGTCTAACTTAAATTTGTGGCATCGAATTTCTCGTCTCGCGAGTCACCAGATGCTTGAATTGTGATGTGTTAAACACTTTTCTATAAATTATAATTTAACTGAAATGATTGTATTGAGCCAACCGACACCTTATCTAGGAAGAGCTAAAACAAGAAACATGAAAGA
>JAANSK020245010.1:0-13901 GCA_011763485.2 Isoetes engelmannii
CATTACCTCATGGCGTCTTCCAATATCAACAGATCGCCTCAAAAACTGCAATGGCGACGGAGATCGCCATCGACGAAACTCCTGTGCAGAGAAAACAGGTCCGCCGGAAAAGAAAAGGGGATTGAGTACGACACAAATTTGCTTTTTAAAGAATGCCACGTAGACCGTCGGAAATTTTTTCGGAAACGGAATCCCGGGCAATTAGCATTACGTCAGAGAAACTTCAGGCGGAGGGAATTCCACCGGAAAATTCCCGGGCGGCGCCGCCGCCTGGGAATTTTTGGCGGAATTCCCTCCGCCTGAAGTTTATCTAGTACAAAATATCCATAACACTGTATTGTTGTAGCTTGTTCAAATTTCCCACTAACAAAACCCTTCGCCGTTTTGGAATGCTAAACCCTGCACACCAGAGCTTTTAGCTATGGAGGTCCCTTTGGTGGGTAGCGATGCGTTGCAATGGATCCGGATCATAATACCAGCACCTTCAAACCCCCCTCAAACTGCCTGCCGCTGTCCTCCCGCAGACAATGCTGCCGGAGGTGTCCGAGCTGGTGGAGGTGCAGGTTCCATACCTCGGGTCATTTTCTGGTAAGCCATTTTTTGTTGTTTTCCTGCCTGTTCGTAGAAGATAAAATTGTTTGCTCTCAGGCGTTGCCACAAGGAGTCTCCGGCAATACTGGAACTTATGCAGATATCATGCTTCGAAGACATGCCTACGAAATGGGGTTCGCGCTTGGTGTTCAATGAGCCATTATGTCCATTTGCAAGCATCATTCCAATAGATGTAAGAAATCATTACATGAGCATTTCACATGTTGTGTTGTTGCCATGCCATAAGCAATGCCAAACACGCGGTTGATTAATTTCTGACTGTATAACTTTCCAATTTTCCCAAAAGACACCGAACAGTACCTGTGACCAAGCCCAGCCAAAACTAGGTTTGAGTTTTTGAGATCACAAAAAGATGTGAACAACCTTTTATAGCTTAGGGTTATGAAAGGGATTCAAAAAGAATGCAACATTAGACTACGTACAAGAAGAGTAATTGCCTGTTAGTTAAATTCCTGCAGCAATGGAACAGGTCAGAAGAGATCATAGATTATCATTTCATGTGGCATAGAATGAGATATATCAAATATCCTGCTTGTCTGGCCGTTAATATTACTGAATTGTAGCAGCAAAATCAGTCGTATCAATGTGTCTGCCCCTCCTGAAGAAGTGGGTGTTCACAGCGGCTTCAAACTGACATTGCTTAGAAGAATTTGAATGTGGATTACTGGTGTGGCAGAAGTAAAAGAGGCAACCCAATCAAAAGAGTTAGGGCAAGAATTTGTTGCAGCCCCTTGTCTCAATTGATTGTACATACTTTACCTGAATTGTAGCAAAATATAATATTTTCATCACTAAGAGCACAGTTTAGCAGTAAGTAACATATTTGTCTTGAACTTAGCTTTGCATCTTTTGGATGATACATTGGTGTGATTGAATTCTGGGGTGTGCAGGATAATCAGGTTGGAGGATATGCCTACTGCATCCTTGCTGTGACAATGTCAGGCTTCGTGTACACCATCAGGATGCGGGTTCCTGCCAACACAAAGAGTAGTATCATTGTGGATGAAACCAGCATAACCTCATATGATTTGTCCAATCAAATTTCTCACCTCACTGAGGCTACGTCATTTGGAGCAGCAGTGGGATTATTTTTTATAGGTGGTCAAAATGGATCTATTTTATGTTTCCGTCTGAGCGAGGGCTCAAGCACATTGGAAGGTAGAGCTTCTTGCTTAATGTTGTTGCCACAGTCTTCTCTAAACCATGGATTGTGAATAAGAAATGACAAATGCAGTTGCATGACCTCATTGCAATAATAATGTTTTCTAGGAGTAGATTTTAAGACGTTACCATCCTCTCTGTTTATGATGTATGGCCTGGCGATGTTAATCCTTTAGTAGTGCAAACTTGCAAAATAAAATCTGTAATTTTATATTAGTCTTGGGAATCCCGTACCCTTTCTTTGATAATGCACATGATGAAATCTGTCTAATCTCTGGTTGAGATCCATAGGCCAGCTAAACAATGTTTTTGTACTGTGTAGATGTCCCATTTGAACTTAAAAGTTCAGAGGCTGGGTTCGGCCGCTTATGGGGTCTTGTTTCCAGGTGATTCGTCACTTTTTTATCAATGTGATAAAGGCGCACTGAACTGAATCTGATTCATAAAGTATTATTGTACAGGAATAAGAACTTTGGTTCAGTTAAAACCATTGCATTGCGCAAGGCACATAGGGCACAATTTCTACTAGCACTTCACGAAGATGGGATTTTACAAGTGTGGGACCCTGTACATCATGCTCGACTGCTTCAGCATCAGATGTGTCTATCACCTGAATTGACAGGTAGGTTAATTTTTATTTCTACAGAGATAGCTCTTCTTTGTTTTCTTCCCTCCCTGAATGCTCCACGTTTTTGATGGTAAGTCAAACTATACCATTGTCCTAACGGCAATGAAATGAGGAAGGATCTGTCCAAATCTTTGTAAAGTTGAGTGGCTGGAAGTTGGCACGCTCCAGCATGGACCTGCTTCTTTATTTCAAGTGTTTCTTGTTGTATGTAAGAAAGGGTCCTTTTACGGCCTTATGTTTGATTCTGGCGGCAATGCATCTGTTGACACAGAAACAGACACAATCCCTTATGCAAACTCCATTATCTTGCTGGCAAAGAAGTTGTGCATATATCTGATATTTATTTCTTAATTGAGGACGGTTTTAAATTGCAGATGATTTTTCTTGGCAGGTCCTATGTCCAAGTTCATGTGGCTGGAAGAAAGTGGAAGTACAATGCCTAAAAAGATTGCTGTTCTTTTCAGAAAGGTATTTCCAAAATTAGAAATAAGGTACCTATAATCAGTTGTTGGTTTCATGTAGAAAATGGCGACTATGGTGCCCCTGCATTGGCGACCCACCTCTGGAGTGGAGTTAGAACCCTTCATTGTGTTTTGACTTGACACTTGTTCTTAAAGTCTTACCTCATAAATCCTGATAGATCCTGATAGTTGCCTTTAATGTGGTCAGCACAAAGACGGTCACACTTCATAGTGGTGCAATTGTCATTGCAGTTCAAATACAGCAGCAACATGCACTCTATGCCCTTTCCCTCGTGCTGTGTATAGACTGATTAAGTTGCAAGTTGCTGGTACAAGGGATGCAGAGACTAATGTTGGTTGCATATTTGGACGTGTAAAAACTTAGAGAACTATACCTGGGTAAGATTAGTTCTTTCTTGCTTTGACTAACTCGGCTATGACCTCACAGAAAACAGAAGGACTCGAGCTAAGAACATGAATGAACAGAAAGTATGAAGAGGAGTGAGATGCAATTTTAAGACGTCCTACTGTTATATAGGACTATGTAATCAATGCCCTGGCGCAATAATTTCACTACCTCCACTAATTTGGCAATCAACTTAACCGCTAGCATAAAAAACTCCACTAAACTCCGGGCATTAGCTTACTTTCACTTGAATTTACATGTCGTCATATAAGCGGTGTTGTACAGTCAGCTTCTAGAGGTGTCACTCTAGCTGCCACACAAGCACAGCCACATCAACATGTTTCAACCACCTAATCCTGACAGTTTGATACACATGGTTGCTACTTGGTGTTGTGCCACATTAGCTGCCATGTCGGCCCAAGCTGCGATGATTTATCATATTTGACTTGCACAAATATTTTGACA
This sequence comes from Isoetes engelmannii, assembly GCA_011763485.2. NCBI lineage: Eukaryota > Viridiplantae > Streptophyta > Lycopodiopsida > Isoetales > Isoetaceae > Isoetes > Isoetes engelmannii. Next base: position 3,734 of record JAANSK020245010.1, read on the forward strand.
TCCTCTCAAATCAAAGATTACTTTCAGCTTAGTAATGTCCTCCCTTAAGCTGAAAGTTCCACAAAACCAAGCCTGCTTTTGAACAGGTTAAGGTACTACCCAAAAGAGATCAAAATGGAAAGTGTTAGCAAAACGTATATATTAATGAAGGAAGGAAGACAGATGAAGGCGCTGATAAGCGGCTAATAGACTCTATGAAAATGAACTACCATGGCTTAGGCGAACTAGGCATGTGCACAGTATGCTGAGTCATCTATACGAAAATGCTACTTATACGAAGACAACCCCCCCCCCCCCCCCCCCCCCCAAACAAAAAAAGAAAGAAAGAAAAAAGCCTGGCTTGTAGAATTGTCTTTTGGTGGATAGATCTTTTAAGAGATCCACTTATCTGCCACATACATGTGTTTTAAATCATGGCAAATATTCGTATTTACTTCATCATATTATTACGTTCTCCAAAGGTTCACGAACAAAACAGAATTCTATATCCAGATGTTTGATCTGCAGTTGTAGCCCTGGCATGTGAATTATCTCCATTGTTGTCATAAAATAAATGTGCTGGCTTGATCATCACTCCCACATCTCTACAAAAATGTATGAGCCAGAGAAGCTCTTGAACTGTCGTAGTAAGTGCCTTTAATTGAGCTTCTGTAGTACTGATACCGTTTGATGCCTGTTTCTTTGATCTTCAGCTAGCTACATTGTTTCCATAGGACACATATTCTGTGAGACATTTCCCCTTTTGAACATCTGATGAAGCCATATCAGAATCTGAATACATTCACATGAGAATAATGTAGTCTCTCCTTAACAGAGATACAGCACTTTTTAGCAGCTCGCCAATGTGACATTTTGGGATCATGTAATAAACCTTGAGATAACTCTTATTATATAAACAATATCAGCCCGAGTGTTTTCAACATACAACAAGGCTCCAACTAATTGCCTATAGAGTGTAGGATCCACAGTCTTTCATGCAAAGCAAGTGAAAATAGGGAGGTGATTATTAAAAGCTTCAGTAGAGAGGGAATGCGTTACCCATTTCTAGGGGCTTATCAGTTAACTTCATCTGTATTCACTTGATCATCTTATAAACTTGATCTCCATGTCAAGACAATGATGAAAGCTTGGAATACATATTAATACAAATTAATTTGGCACAATTGCAAGGAGCTCATTTTGTGCAGTTGACTGTTTAGTGCACATGCTATTTATTTCGTAACTTATGTTCACAACTAAAGTTTCTGATTTCTATGTTAAGGAAAATGGATGTGAGGCACTCTGCCTCTATGCTTTTGATTGGGTGCAATCAGGCAGTTCTCTACGTCCTGCTTCGCCGGTCTTGCAGCAGACGTTTCCAATGGATCAGGTATGGTATATCAAAGTAAAGTATGCTCTCAAATGTAAATTGTTATTGCAGGGCATAAATTTCAAGGTTGCACCATACATTGAAAATGTTCCCTTTCAGGCCTTCTTAACAATTCCATTAGAAACTCCACATTTTCGTAATGAAATCAAGAGAAATTTATCATTCTCTAATTATCTCTTGCAAAAGATCCTCCAGCAATTTACTTGGATAAAATATGAATATGGTTTACTATTGTTAATATGTTGCAAGGGCATAAGAACTTAAGAACTTTATATTTTTCTTTGACAAAATGTGTTCTGATAAATAGGGGAACTTAGCAATTATAAGAGGGTGAAAGCACTCTAGTATTTACTTGTTGAACCTCACTGGGAGCAAGTTGGACCTTGAATTGATGACATATCAGACTGCTTAATAGCCTAGGAAGCAACAGAGAATACTGCAGGTTGTATATTTCATATGCTGAAACCTATTTTAACACTCATGTGCTTGGGAGCTACATCTAACGTATCCTACAGAGTTGGCTGGGGCATTGACAAGCACTCACATAAATATGTGGTTATTATTCTTTCTGGGTGGTTTCCTCTTGCATAATTGCCGTTATTTAATTTGGAATCTGCATCAGGGATTTGACTATGCGACTTAAGTTGCACATGATAAGCATTGTTGAATTGAGTAATTGGCTTGTTCAGAACAAACATTGGGTCAAAAGATTTAATTGCAATTATCATCATTAGGGTTGCTTTCACTACGTATACCATTCTCTAAGACTTAATAGTCATTCACAAATAAAAGATATAGGTCAGTGTTGTTATCTATCTTTAGTTGTTTTTCAGGGAAGCGTAGTTGATGCAAAGTTGTTGCCAGATGGACTTTGGATATTGCACGAAAGTGCGGGGCTTTACAGATTGCTTCATGCAAAACCACACATGTAATTTTCTGCTACTGTACACTTTTATCTGTCTTCAACTCAGTCAACTAATGGATAATTGGCTTCTACTAGGGGTGAAGCACCTGAGGTCTGTAGATTGCAAGATGCTGAAATCGCCAAGCAAATTTTACAAGAAAAGGATGATTTTGAGCGAGATTATATTTTTGGCCTCTATTCTGCGTCTCAACCCATCTTGGTGATTATACTTGTGTTTTATTAGGAACATTCTTGTTCATATATAAGCCATCTTGAATAGTTAGTTTAAAGTGCTCAAGACGGATGAATGTACATGCAACCCTCTGTCAATCTGTAATGCATCTTTAGCTGTTCCGTTCTCATCGATATATATGATCATATTATTCTCGCAAAACATGAGACAGTAAAATAATTGTCCATGTATATCTGTGTCGTATATGCAGAATGTAAACAGTATATCACTCTCTGATATGTTCCTTGCAAGGCTGCTACAGCCAGGATCATGCCATTACTTATCTCTTCAAGAATTACTACAAAATCATGGTGTGCATTTTTCTGACCTTCGGTCACTAACAATGGAAGGGCTTCGTAACGGAATTTTGGCAGCAGTAGATTTGGAGGTAATGTAGAATTGTGCATTGTTTTCTTGGTTGCTGTTTTCTTGTTGCCTACTTGAAATCTACTATGACGATTTCTTGCAAACAGAGTGCTGGCGGAAGTTTTTCCCAGGCATTGATAAAATGGAATAGTTTTACAAAGGAGTATATCAATATTTGGAGGCAAAATAATACGCCGTACGGCCTCTTTGCCGAAGTGGAAACAGGGTGCATTTCGATAGTGAGAAAAGATTCATTTTCTGTTATCCGATCACTTAGTGGTCTTGAACAGTTACTGTATTGTAAGTTAGCCTAATCTGCCAGTATGTTACTTATATTGAAAATTAATCACGTTTCTCTATGATGTAGTGGGGCATATTGAATCTGCTTCATACCTGGTCAAAGCCGAAATTTTAGCTGAAGGCAGTGTTCTCGATATTGTGATGACATGTATGACCAAGATTGCTTGTCACTTGGGAAGGCTAGCTTTGGCAACATTTCATGAAGAGCTTCTTCAACCTAATCGGAGCAGCCTGAACAACCTGATTACATCTTATATAAATATATTAGATATTGGCTATTGCCCACTAAACTTGGCTGAAGGTAGTTTGCATGTTGGCATAGATACTTTAAGGAAAGCGGAGAAAGACCATCATCGTCAGCAAAGGCAGTTCTCTTTTGATCAGCTTTTATCTTTGAAAATGCTTAGAAATAGAACTGGAAGTTGGGATAAAGTGATTGAAGCAATTTTCAAGTATGCCTACCAGCTTTCATCTGGTACAAGTTCATTGACGAATGTCTCTGGAAGTGCATCTACCATGCCTTTGGCAATATTGGTAATGAAGGGAGCATCACAGTACTTGTTTGCTCAATTCGAAGCTAGCCGTAACCTGCTTCTACTTTTAGCATACATGATTCACATTAGGGGGCAGGTTTGGTTCATACAACTTTAATCCTTCTATCTTTTGGTCAAAAACTTTGATGTGATGCCTTAGAGTGGAAATTAAGATTTCAAGCTTCAAATCATTTGTTCCTTTTAAGTTTTGATGGATAAGTGCACGTTCTACTGATGCTTTGTGTTCTTTCTATCATTGTTTCAGATAGGCATGTCTACAGATGAGGCATCAAGGATTCAGCTTCAATTGATTCCCAAAGTAAAGGAGGCACTAGTGAACAACCTTGTGCTCCATTGGTTATCTGCTAGCTTTGCTGAAATTCCTCAGACAGAGGATTGCAGTATGCTTCTTTCTTCATTACGAATAGGTGATTACGAGGGCAAATTCCATCTGTTTTTCTTACTTGCAACTTGTATTTTTGATTTCTAGGAGAGTACCAATTACTGTTAGGCTAGAGTATGCGTATAGAAGAGGATAAGCATCATCAATTGTATCTCGGAGGTGTTTAAGCTGGAAACAGCAAGCTTCTATGTCACAAAATCCGAGCATGCAAAAATATAGATGGCATGATATTATTTTGCAGATCAACTAAATTTTCGTAGGAAAACTCAAGGGTGTTTTTCTGAGCCCATCCATTGTGTTGTTGGAATCATATCGATGGACTTGGTTTGTTCTCATTACAAGTTTCTTCTTATATTCGTAGATGGAGGAAACCAAAACAAGTCTTCAGGTGCACTAATGCATGCATCAGGCAACGCATTGGCTGAAACTTTAGCATCTTCATTTCTTGAAGGCTATTCCAGTCAAATTTCATTGAGAAAGGATGCTATGGTAAATGCTGATGATCTTTTAGCATATACTGAAAGTTTTGTGTCTTGGCTATTGAATGGTGAAGGCAGCAATCTTGGCTTTTCCAAGAGAGCCATATCAATTGCAACAACTCTGTTGCATCACGGTCAGCACTCAGCTTTGGAGGTAAACTTAAGATTGGATAAATTCGAGGTTATGCTTATTTGATTGCTTATTAGCGTTGCTGTTTATATTGTCAGCGCTTCTTGGGTATTTTGGAAAAGTTTTCACGTGAGGAAAGACTGAATGAAGGTATACATGATGCTGTTGATGAGTCTACCATGCGCTTGCATCTGCTAGGGTTGTGTCTTCTTGCACATAGCCGTACAGGAGCTAAAGACGAGCATGTTGCCCATCAAGTAAAGGAAGCAATCCAGTACTTTTTCAGGTTTGCGCCTTTTAATATCATTTTGGTTTTGACATTGAGCTGAATATTCAATGGTCTTGTTTCATTATCATCGCAACTGACAGATAGGATAGCATTGCGTGCATTGAATGTAATGATTTTATAATTTCTATTATATGTAAAGATCACGATCTATAGACGTGAATCGTTTTTTAAATTTCAAGGAGAAAGGTGCGTCCATGTGCGTGAACTGGAATTTTCCTGTTTCTGGAGATAAAAAAGAATTGCAGTGCAAAGAATAAACATTAGCATGTGCAGAATTTGCTGAACTCAGTTTGAGATGTTATATAACATGGCAGTTAAAGAATCAGGAACTATATGTTTTTCCAATAACAATGAGATAGAATGGTAATTGTTTAGCTGGATCAAGATGTAACAGAAGACTGGTTTTTATCTTGTTTGGGGTCATGATTTCCTTCTATGGTTAAACATTGATATTAATCTTGCAGGGCAGCTTCATACTTGGGTGAGAGAAATGAAGCACTCAGACACCTGTTTAAGACTGCTGGAGTGCAAGATAATATTGCAGGTGTGCATTTGTTTTCTTTTGTAACGATATTCTAAATGCATTGAGCTAAGATTGCCCATAATTGTTCTTAATAGGTTCAGGAACACCAGAAGAATGGAGGCTTGTCTATTTTCAATTTGTCATGCAAATCTTTGAACAGTATAGCCTTAGTGAGGGTGCTCGGCAGTTCGCGTATGCAGCACTTCAGCATGTTGACGATGCCTTAGGTGATGCTTCAGATAGTACGAAGGGGCGGCTATGGGCAAATATATTCAAATTCTCAATTGATTTGGATCTCTATGAAGATGCATATTCAGCTATAATATCGAATCCGGATGAGGAAATCAGACATACTTGTCTTCGACGTTTAATTGTGGTACTTTGTGAACGAAAAGCAACAAAGGTCTTATCTCTCTCTCACACGCGATTCTTCATTGCTAGGATATTTTAATATGCTGCTATTCGATGGGTATATTTCTTGTGGAGGTCCTTAAACATAGAGATACTTGCTTGAACTAACTGCATAACAAAGAGTTTGTATACGAGAATGAGGGGAAAGATGAACAGCATATTTCATCTCTCACCCTCTCCCTCTCAGTATTTATTCAGTCAAACCGTAAATAGGAAGAGGGCATGGTTATTTTCTTGGTAGTCAAACCTAAACGTAAATAGGAAGGAGGCATGGCTATTGCTTGGTATATGATATATCTGTGCTGAATTAGTATGGGATAAATGAGACATTAGGCGTCTTTTACCTCTAGTCCATATAAATATGTAAACAATTTGCTCATAATTTACCATGTTATGCAGGCCTTATGTGGGTGCCAGTTTTCTTATACCGGTCTCTTGGAGAAGCTCGAGCAAGAACTCGCTTGGAAAGTGAGGATAGTTTTCCTTTGCATTTCATCTCTGTGACCATTAATGAAGAGATTTTATGATGGATTTCTGAATGTTCCAGGCTGAGTGTTCTGACATCAAAGCAAGGCCTAGCTCTTACAAACTTTTATACTCTTTCCATATGCATCGGCATAACTTCAGGCGAGCAGCTGGATATATCTACCAATATGTGACTAGGGTGCAGGAAGAAACATTAAAAACACGATTACAAGTTGATGTTGCGCTCCAAGAACAAAAGAATGGGCTTTGTGCAGCAATCAATGCGTTGCATCTCATTAGTCCTTCATCTGCTTGGCTGGAGGGTCCTGGATTGGATAATTTGAACTGGTCTTCTCCTTACAAGCGACCACGTCTGTCTGCAGAGGCTGGTGAATCAATATTAGGTTCTCTTTAGCCCTTTAATTTTGTGCATTATATCTAAGCTCATGCAAGTCTCGGATGATAATGTAGGTGAAGCTCTTCCTGTTTCTAGAACCAGCGTGGAGGCAAAAAATGGTATAGTCGACATTCATGATCTCGAGAAAGAGCATGCTCTTGTTGCTGCAAAGTTGCAGCTTGTGCAAGCCGGTGTGAAACATCCTCTTTTAGGTATTACTTAAAATCTGAACACCATAGAGTGGTAAAATAATTGGTGAACAAAATAGAACAAGTTTTAAGTGTGCTTTTGTTTCAATGCACAGGAGGGAACATCCCTATTGCAGATATTGTCTCTCTTCTGGTACAACATGATCTTTTTGACACTGCATTTTCCATCCTGTTCTTGCATTGGAAGGATTCCATTCTCAAACAGTATGCTATTTCACCCATTTGTATTCTTCTTTGTAAGTCTTTTGGAGAAAACATCATTTGCCAACATGCTCATTATTATGTGCATTAAGTTTATATGTCCCTTCTTCTTGATGAGTTGTGCCAAAGGTGTCCTTGGATAATTCAGGCAGATGATTATACTTGATTCTTGATCTAGTTACGTAATGGTTTGAAATAGATTTGTAATGTTTCTTATAGACTTCTTTTATGCAGGGAATTAGAAAAAGTCTTTCAGCTTATGGCTCAGAAGTGCTGTATGCAGCAATCTGAAAATTCACCTTATAAGAGGTGTGGGATGCTGTTACATGTTCAATTATATTCTAATTGTAGCTTGTGTATGTTTAACTTCTAAATGCTCGGAATTCATTGTAGCTCAACAATATCTACAGGCTTTTTGATGCTGCCTTCCAGTGAAGAAATGGCTGTAGAGAAGTCTCCTTCCGTTAACCTTGCAAATGATGGTAGCAAGAAGGCATCTTGGAAAACTCTCCAGTTATACCTTGTAAGATAAGAGTAAATAACATCCAATTTTACCATTTCCCCATATGATTTAACGGACTGCCTGTGCTGTGAATGCAGGAAAAATATACTAAGCTGCATGCGCGTTTACCTGTTGTTGTTGCTGAAAAGATTCTGTGTGTCAACAGAAATATAGAGCTCCCTTTATGGCTGATCGACATGTTTAAAGTATGGTCTACATCTTTTAGAAAGTTTGTTTATACACTGCATTCCATCTTTCAATGTCTAAGTTTTCTTAGATACCATGCATTTGTTTAACTCCGTGCCATTGTTTTCCTGGATCTCTTAGGGTGGAAGGCAAGTTACCTCGTCTGGGATGGCCGGGCAGCCAGTTGATCCAGCAGCTTTGCTTCGTATATTTTTGGATTATGGACGACTTGTGGAAGCTACCCTTTTCCTGCTAGAATATATTCGTGCATGGGCGTATCGGGTATGTGTACCAAACCACATCTTCATAAATCTTCATAGAAGCTGCCATCATTCTAGAATTGTATTCCTTTCGAAAGTACGAGAGCTGAGATATGCTTACAATGCTTCAGAGGCCATCCGAGATTATAAGGCGGAAACAAGCATGTGCAGTTTGGTTTCCCTATACATTGATTGACCGGCTCATGAATTGTCTTTCTCAACCTGGAGCTGACATGCAGTATGGAAATCTAAAGAAGTCCCTGGAAACATCTTTGCAAAACCATTTAACTCAAGTAAGCCATGAACTGTGTTTTGCCCTCTTAGCAAATTGTTTCGATTATTAATCTTTATCATGGTTACATAGATGAAAAAGGATTCTGAGGATGTGCGCTCACTTGCTCTGGTTTATCCCGTTTGATGTGGGATCTCATTGGGGATGCTTATTGGCATGCCAAGTTGGTCTTCAATCGTGGATAGGGAATCCTTACCGGATGTCTGAAGCATATAGAATTTAATGGCTTTGCCAATTGTACAAATGTAACGTCTCAAATGGAATAAGATTACATATTTTTCCAAAAGATCTCAGTCTGAATTCCATGTAGATACAACTTCCTGACTCTGCATGAATTCTCCAAAATTTGCTTGCTCAATTCTTTGCAGTTTAGCTCATTTTTGGGTTTATTTGTTGCTATATCGGGTTTTTTATTTGAACAATTTATAAAAAAGGAAAATTACCAAAATACTATTAAAGTTTGCCAAAATTATCAAAAAGCCATTAAACCCAGTGGTATTTTGGGAAGATTAGCAATAACATTTTTTTAATGATCTGAATGCAAATGTGCCCTTTAGATGAATTGTGGATTAGGCTGAGATCTTTTCAAAGACTATAAGATCATTCAATTCTAAGACCAGAATTCAGGTTATGAGATTTTGCATTTCTCAAATTTTAAAGAACTCTAAGAGCTTATAACTTGAAATTTTCAATTCCAATTTAGACAATTATATATGCTCGTTGGAAATATCTCAGTGTAGTCTACAATTCATCTGAAGGGCACATTTGCATTCAGATTATTGGAAAAATGTTATTGCCAATTTTCCCAAAATACCACTGGGTTTAGTGGTTTTTTGATAATTTGGCAAACTTCAATGGTATTTTTGTAATTTTCCCTTATACAAATACCTTTATTTATTTGCAAAATTGTGAAAATGCAATTGTTAATTAGTTTTGTTTTTTCTTTTCTTCTTCTAGTTCCCTATTTAGTTTCTTTCACGTCTCTTTTTTTCTCGTCATCTCCTCATTTAACATCTCCATTTCTAGTGTCTGGCCCTACCCTCCCACATGTTGATGAGACATAATAAAATGACACATTTTTTTTTTTTTTGAGCTTCTTTGGTAAATACAATTTAATCATTTAAGGGAGGTTCAATTCTCAAATTTGGAAGGAAAATAATCAATAAGTCCTGGAAACAGAACGAGGACTATGTGAGATGGTTCAGATTAAAACGAGAATAGAAGGGGAAGGGGAATGAGAAGAAGAAGGAGAGTTTTTAATGTCACACCACTAGGTAGCATCCAACTGAACATGTGACCACACACCACACTACATTGCTCGGTTGGGTCCTACCCCTAACCACTTTACATTGCGCCTGCGGGTTTTTGAGCCTGTGGGGAGAAGGGGAAGAAGAAGGAGAAGGAGAAAATTTTATTTCATGTCATATTGGCAGCATCCTATTAGATAATGCGCACACTAGAGCAACGTTGTTTTACTGGGTCCTGCCCCCACCCCACCACCTTACCTTGAATGCAACTTTAGACACCCTCGAACTCGAAACTTATTTATTGTAAGACTAGTGTGTTACCACTAGAAGTGGAATACATAGCTAGAGGTGAGTATATTTCTTCTGTATAAACTATTGCTAGAATCATAGAGGCTGTCATGAACCTACGCGAAGAACAAGGAAAATACGCAGAAAATACGTGGAAAATACACAAGAAATACGCGGGGAAT
>JAANSK020245021.1:0-13900 GCA_011763485.2 Isoetes engelmannii
GACAGATATCAGAAATCTATTTTCTACTTTCCATACAGTTTTTCAATTTCCATGCAGATTTTCATACAGTTTTGTATTTTCCATACAGATTTATATCTTCCATACAGATGTTTCTTGTACAAAATAAGGTTAAAATGGTCCTTTAGTGGCCTGGGTAACTCCAGGATGGATATGTAGAGTGAGAGTGTTTTTCACCATTGAACGAAAGCTTTTAGTTTGTATTTTGTTACTCTAATCTGCAGGTAGTCTTGGTGAAGAAGTGTTCGAAGAAGAGGAAGAGGAAGAGGAAGAGGAAGAGGAAGAGGAAGAAGAAGAAGGGGCAATGACTATTTTGGAATGGCATCATGCTTGGAATGTCATGGAATATAGTATGTTAGTTGTATGAAAGATAGAATCTTGAGAATCATGCACCCAATTGCTTGTTAAGAATTAGCATTAGTGACCCTCCCCTAGAACTCGTAAATAATGGTTGCTTGCTTCTTAGCTTTATGCACCAAGTTGACAGGCATGCAAGTCCTTATTACATATATCTAGCCCCGATTCGCCAGCTCACCAAGCCAATGTTTACTTTCTCCTTTCTAAATGGAGGTTTTTTTCTCAACCATGAAAAATATCTTATTGTTCTAAAATCCAAAATCAGATTTGTGAAATCACATCCGTTTCAAGGTCTATGTAGTTATCTTTGTTACCTTTAGGAGCACCTTTGAGTTGCTTTAGGTATGCATTTGATTTTTGTAATCAAACACCATAAAAGTTTTGTTGTGTGTTGGTGACCTTGTGCTTCTTCCCACTTTAGCTTAGCCTTTTCCTGCCTGTCTATTTGGCTTCTCAAGGGCCAATTGTGAAGGATTACTCTTTTTGGCCTATTTCATCCTCTGCTCCTTGGTTTTGTGTTTTTTATTATGAGATTACTAGTTAGAGAATCGCTCCTTATTGCATATTGCTCAATCCTCTTTATCGCTCAATCCTGGCCATTGATGGCCAGGATTTTCTAAATAAGATTCCTCCTAGTGAAACCTGGGCCGTCCGTGGAAATTAAGATGGGACCAAATCCCAATTTCCACATAGGACTATGATTGTCCCCAAAGGTTCTAGGGTCAATGATTCAGTCAACCTCAAAGTCAACCACATATATACCTGCAGCATTATTCCATAAGTAAACAGGAGCTGGGGGATTCGAACCCCCTCCGCACAGCAGAATCCATATAGCTCCACTACGGCCTAAAGCCGGGGGGCTAATCCCATGCATAAAACAAATACAACATCTACAGCAGCTTCCATTCATTTTAATCTCCCATGAACACAACAAACAACATGTGAATATGCAGAACCTGTTTTTGGCTAAGCAACACATTCATGTACATCAGCCATGAACACAACAAACCACAGGTCAAAATGCACAACCTGTTCCTTGCTAAGCAACACATTTTGGCAAACTATTGCTTCCCAGTCTTATCATAAATGTAAACCACTAAGCACAAATGAACATTAAAAGCTTACTCTGAAGTCTGAAATCAAATATCTGGAAGCAGCCACATATCCAGCTGAGCATGAAGCAGACAGCCAAACATCTATTTTAGAAAAGCAACAACAATTTTAGAAGAGTTCTAAAAGCATGTGTTCCTATGAAGGGGATTACAATGCACATGATGTACAGATGCAATATGTTAGAGTTCAGCTTCTTTGGCGATACTTGGCCAAGGGGCAGTCTTTCGCCCATGAAACTTGGTCCATAGGGTAATGTTGGTGTTTTGAGTCCGTTGGCAGAGTCAATTTGTAGTTCGGGGGTGAGGAAGTCGCTCTCTCATCATCAGGGCAATCCGAGAAGAGTTTTGGCAAAAACTGCCTCCAAAGGGTTCTTAAAGATCCGTCTTTTGGTATCGATATCTTGCTCATACGTGATGACATGGCACCAAATCCTCGTCAAATTCGACAAAGAAAAGGTTCCAGGAAAGGCGCCTATTTTCTTGGAAAAGTTGTTATTTCTGTTACATGAAGTTTCTTGACCAAATTTTTGAAGGCAAATTCAAGGATAATTCGAGGCAGGCCGTGTAGAAGGCCTGCATTTCTGAATGCAGATCCTAGTTTGCTACCATTGGAGGGGAATTTCTTCACGATTATCAAACAAAAAGACAGACTAACCTGTGGTTTCTTGAAAGGATCTTATTCTGAGTTGTGGAAAGAACTGATTGTCAACAAGGTCTTCCCGGATAATCTGTTTACTCCAGAATACTCGTTTATCCCGAATTGTGAAGATTTCGAGGTTCAGTTGTTAGATAGTTGGCTTGGAGAATTTGTTGGAAATCCTAATGCAGCTGCTACAGGAATTTTCAATGTCTTTTGCAATTGGTCAGATGATCTTATAAGGGTTAAGTTTTATGTCGATTAAGAAGACTCGGTTTTGTCTACTCAATTTGAATATGAAGGTTCAGGAAGCATGCCAGGTATTCTTCTTAATCATATGCAATTTGCAGAAAGGGATTGTGATCCTTTCCTTCTAGATCTTCTTAGGTGCTGTCTAGTGTCAGTAGTTAATTATTTGGTTTGTCCTTGTACCTTGCCTAAATTCCCTGTCAGAAAAAGTTAAAGTATGTCGTCTCCCATGTTTTCCCCCAAAAGCATATATTGAAAATGGCCTTTACTGTTCATCATCCTAACGAACCAACTTCCAACTCGATCCTCAAGAAGCTAATTCAAGCATACTTACAAACCTCGGGTGGATCCAGGAATTGGACAATCTTAAGGAGCAGTTCCCTCCTACTCAAAATCTGACTACAAGTATTTCCTTAAATTTTGATTCTTGCAAGAATTCACATGCTCGAAAAAATTGCTTTGACTGTTTGGTCAGAAGTCGAAAACATAAACCTCGAGTCAGCTGCCAGACAAATTTGTTTGCTTGATCCAAAAATCGAAATGAACAGTTGCTTTTGGCTTAAGGGCTCATTCTTCTTGATTGAATTCAAGAGGCTCGTTCTTCTTGATTGAATTCAAGACATAATACTCAGCTAACCTTCTGCTTAAGAAAGGCTTTATTATTTTTGAAGGTTTCCAGATAAAATTTCAAAAATGGGATTATCACTTCAATTCCTGTTGAACTAAATCCAATTTACTGGAACAATGAATGTTTCCAGTCCTTGTTCAACTCGGTTGGAACCTTCATCAATGCTGATTTTAAAGCCCACTCTCCTCACCGAATTTTGTCCAAATTGACTTGTTAAAGCCACTGCCTCTAGAAATTATCTTTTTAGATCTTTTTGGAAAGGATCAGACAATCCCTCTCAGATGGAGTGGAATCCCTCCAAAATGTGGAAGATGTGATCTGAGATTACATGGTGGAGTTAGGTGCAGGCCTGGTGTTACTCAGCAAGAAAGTGATGGTGTTGGTGAAGGATCTGGAAGGGTAGTCTATTACATGGATAGAGATATTCTTTTTTTGGTTGAAGGCAGTAGTACATGTAGTATCTAAAGAGTACAAAAGAGCTTTTTACATGGAAGCTTTAACCAAGTGCCACTTTGAAATGTTTGAAGAAAACTTCGAGATCAAAAAGCTGGATCAGTCTGAGATACTTAAAAAAAAAACCATAAGAGAGATAAAAATTGACCAGGATTGACCAGAGTTGACTTGGTCAAAGCTAGTTTTTGGTCTGCCAGATCTGCTACTCATGATGTTGAAGCCTTGCATTTGTCTTTTCTTCCTGTGCCACGAGTGATATTGATGAAGTCACAGAAAATGCAGTCACAAAAGATGCATCTTGCAGAGTTATATCTCCCTAAATTATCCTTTGCTTGGTAGATGACACCTTTTCAAGCATCATAAGTTGTATTGCAGGTACAATCATAGATACAGTCATCCCCATGAAGAACGTATGGAGCTGCTCCAAATTGGCTCAGCCATTCTGCATTAGCATGGAGGTTGATCCTATCCCATTTCAAAGATCTTTGCAGAATCAACACATTTCCTGAAAAATGAGAAGTGATCCATTAATTATGTCATAAAAACTTGTTGAATCCAAGAAGCATCATATTTAGTTTGCTGAATGACAGCAAAGCGCCATATAATTTCTTGGTTGAAGATAATAGAATTCCTTGCTTTCCACATTCTCCATAGGAGGAGATAGATTCTCCAGTCACTTGGAGAGGTGGGGAAGAGGAGGTCTATGAAAGACATAGTATGAAGGTTTGGAATATGGAATTCCTCAGCTCCCAACTCCAAGACCCACTCAGACCAAGTACATCTTTTAAAGAGATGTTCTTCATTCTCAGCTTCCTGCATGCATCTATCATATAAATCAGAGTTAGTCATACCAAGCTTGAATCTCTTGGCATTGGTAGCTAGGCCTTTCTGCCAAAGCTTCCAAATGAAGGACTTGATTTTTATATTGATGGGAGAATTCCACATAAATTTCAGATTTATAAGACATCTGTCATAATCAATATCCCATTTGAGATGAAAGAGTAAGAGTTAAATCCTGAGTAAGATACATGTAGGTTTTCTTGACCTTAAAGCCTATAATACCATTAATAAGCCATTGAATATCTTGATTATGCCAGTCTCTTTGGATGAGAGTATCCTTCATAGCTTGGTACAGAAGGTTGTGATCTTCTCCAAGATTAGAAAGGACTGAATTGTGAAACTCGATAAATCCTCGATCATCAAAAAGGTGATGGGATATGTGTAAGATTTGTCCAAGTTTTGCATATCTAGGGAAAGTGAAGAGCTAGATACATATTTCGATTGTTGAGCAGCAAAGAGGGATTCCAAAAAATGGTCTGATCCCTAGAGAGGCCTTCCTTCCAAGAGAACATTCCCAAGACAACTTTCCAAGCTTGAATCCACTTCTTGATTGTACTTGGAACGTTGTTAGGGACAGTAAAATCAAAGTACAGACTGTGAGGCAAATGCATCTTCAGGTTTCTCCAGCCAAAGGGGTGGCACTTCATAAGCAAGCCACAGGGTGGTCGATCAGGCCATTGCCAGCTCTAAAAATGTATAGCAGCAAGAGCAGTCCCTTGTTTCTCGGTGTTTGTGATTCCAAGAGCACCATACTTCTTTTTCTTAGTACATTCCTTCATAGAAACAGGAATCCAGCACCTTCTACTTCCACCATTAGCAATAAATCTACCAATTATGCTTTCAAGCTTGGATGTGACTTTCTTGGGAGCCATCGGAATGGAGGATTGGTAGACATGAGAGGAGGAGATAACAGATTTAGCAATAATGGCTCTACCATTTTTAGAGAGGTACTTGTTATTCAAAAGTTCAGCCTTTCTACTGAATTTATCTATAATCTCATGCCAAAGGTCAGAAGCATTCACTTTGAGAGCAAATGGAATGCCTAAAATCTTAGACTTAGCATTAGGGGGAAGGTATTCACACCCTAAGGCCATAGCAGAATTACCTCCTCTTACTTGATCCCTTGTAGGGAGCCTGGACTTAGTGGAATTGATCTTACAGCTCGAGCAGTGACCAAACTTGTCAAGGACCTCCTGAGTGTGAAGAATAGATTGATTTTCCATCTCAATGAAGAGAAAGGTATCATCTGCAAAGTGAGCATTAAGAAAGAATTGATCTTCTTGGGAGTTAGGAAGTTTCAAACCTGTGATGGTGTTTGTATGCCCAACATGTTTAAAAGCTCCATTAAGAGCCTCCATGACAATGAGAAAGAGGAAAGGGACAAGAGGACAGCCCTGCTTAACTCCTCTTTTAATCTCAAAAAAGGACTACACTCACCATTAATGAGAATAGAAGCTAGAATTGTTGAGGATTGCCATGAAGATGCTGATAACATCCTGTGAAAAACCAAGTTTGCTGCAGCATTTAATTAGAAATTTCTAACTTACAGTGTCAAATGCTTTGGTAATGTCCAGTTTGAGCAGAGGAGTATTCTGATTGGACTCCTTTGCCCAGTGCATTCCAAGAACAATCATAGCCACATTGTCCAGAATATATCTATCCTTGAGATAAGCACTTTGAGTGTTAGAGATGAGATGATCAAGGATTTTCTTCAGTCTCGCTGCAATGCTAGCAGAAATGATTTTGTAAATAACATTAGTTAAAGAAATTGGCCTATAATCCAAGAAGGTAGCTGGTTCATCCTTTTTAGGGATTAATGAGATGAAGCTCGTGTTGATTCTACAATCCAAGGTTCTGAGTAAAAGGAACTCATTGCAAATATTAGTCATGGCACTTCCTATAATATCCCAAGTTTTCTTGAAAAATTCAACTGGGAGACCATCAGGGCCAGGAGTCTTACCATTATCCATACCTTTAATATTTCTTTCGAGCTCCTCCAAACTAAAGGGGACATTCATGTTGTGATTCTGCTGATCAGTGACCAGGTTGTTGAGTTTAATGAAGTTGTCTATGTCCTGATCAGGAGCATCTGAAGCAGTCCCCATAATTCGAGTGAAGTGAGTTGAGGCAGCTCTCTTGAGTTCCAAATCATCAGAGATATCCATGTCATCCATTTGAATGCTGAAAATTTGGTTTCTCTTCTTTCTGCACTTAGCTTTGATGAAGAAGTACTTAGAGTTGGCTCTCTCATCTTCCTTAAGCTCCTTGATCTTAGCTTTTAGTTGTCACCCTTTTTTTTTTATCTAAGGGTGCATGTTGAAGCTGGGACCTTAGGTTATCAAGGTGTTGCCTGTTTTGATAGTGGACATGCCTGCTCCATGTCTTCAGCCAGTTTTTGAGATTCTTGGCCATTCTGACCCACCAATCCATCCAACCAAACTGATTTTGAGGTTGAGGAATGCTGCTCCAAACCTGCTCAAACTCATTCATAAAGTCAGGATGATCAAGGAGAGTAACATTTAACTTGAAGAAAGAATTTCTCTTACCATGATCCTGATTGCTATTAATTTCTATGAGTTGAGGGAAGTGGTCAGAAAGAGTAAAACCACTAAGGTTGCTTACTCTATTACTGCAGTTCCAGAGATTTTCAGAAAGGTAAAATCTGTCATGAAGACAGTGAATTGGATCATCCAATCTCTGATTGAACCAACTGTAAACTCCTAATTGAGTCCTGGCTAATTTCAAGTTATGAGAGGTCATAAGATGTGACTAGGAATTCAGTTCCTGACCCAGAAGAGGTCTGAAATTAACACCTCATGAAGCTATGAGTAACCATGTTAAAATCTCCAGCTAGAAGGCACTCATCGAAATTAATATTATTAAGACCATTTCTTATGGAATGCCAAATAGGGCTTCTATCAGCTGGCTGATTAGGAGCATAAATGTTAACTAAAGCTATTCTAGAGTTACCAATGTTGCCATGGAGAATCTGCCATCTGCCACTGTTGTCATGCATCATTTGAATGTTGTTGAAGTCCATAGATTCCCTCCAAGCCATAGAGATACCACCTAAACTATTATTGGTTTTACGAGCCCATAACGTAAAATTCATAGGAAGACAGTTAGCAATAAGACTTTGAAAGTTGTCATCATGAAGTTTATGTTCTTGAAAAAAAACAATATCGAATGCAATGGTAGAGAGGCAAACATTTAACCTGTCCCTTTTTTGAATTGATGCCTTGCAGGTTCCAAGAGAGACATTTTAGATTAATATCCATAAAAAAGAGTTTTTAAATGAACCCTTGAACTCTTTCTGATAGGTTCAAAGTTGTCTTTCTTACCAGATCTCTTTTTCTTGTGAGAAGCCTCAAAGTTCTTGTCATCAGCAAATTCATCATAAGCAATGAGACCTACCTCAACATCATTTAACTCATTGGGATCCCCTTCTTGCTGAAAGTAATCCCAGAAAAATTGATCCTCATTATCAATGTATTCAATAATGGTGTTATGAGGGTCAATTTTTAGATCAACATCAAAAGCAGAAACATTATCCATACCTTCATCTTCTTCCCTACCTTTGTCAATCACTGGCATGCTGAGAGGGTGGATGCTGAGAGGAGTAATGTTCTGAGTGCCATTCTTTGACTCATCAGGGATCTGGAAAATGTCAGACTCTTTAGTTCTGACTTGATTATCCTCCCCAAGGATCTGATTCTGAAAGAGACCAGAATTACTGCTGCTTGGTCTGTGCTTACTGTCATCTTTCTTGTTATCAGCCTTGTTGTCAGCCATCTCCTTAATAACCACGCCTTTTTTGACCCAAACTGCTTTAGAAGGAGGAACAGAGGACTGAGCAGGGATGACCATAGGAGCTTTTCCTTTGTCCTTGACTTCCTTAACCTATAAAAAAATACAACAGTCAAATCTCTCATCTTTTTCCATCCTTGATCATTTTTCTCTTCAAGATTGAAAATAAGCTTCCAGTCTTTGTATTCTTGAGAGTTTTCCTGCTGGGCTCTTCTACATATACTGCTTCTCCTTTTCCTGTTGTTTGTTTAGACCTCATCTTGAAGCACAAGAAGGTGGAGGTCAGGAACGAAGCTAAGTTCTTGGCGAGTTCTTAGATTGAAGATTCGGCAACAGAGCCGGGTTACTTCGGGAACTCCTTCAAGAAGCACATGTCCTTATGGTGGAAGTCCTGCTAACAAAAATAGAAGTGGCAGTTCGAGAAGAATTGAGAGAAGGAAAGTCCAGCAGGCTAAGATTATTCTGGCCAACAAAGAATTGGAGGAATCAAGAAAAATTAACAGGAAAATTCTGAAAGAAAGGTGGGAGGTAGTTAAGTATGGAAACATTTAGGTCTTAAACAAGGGTATCTAGATAAATGATTCATAAAAGGAGAATGTTAACCCATGATATGTTTGTGAATTGAATAACACCCCTACTCCTGGTAGTTTGCCTCTTAACATGCAGAAAAAAAAGGAGTCTCCTTCAATGAGGGTCATTTTATTGCTGAATTTAATAAACACTAAGCTGTATTTTAAAAATGATCCTAAGATGTGTAACAGACAGAATTTTACTATTCTAAATAACAGTACAACTTGCAAAGGGAAGAATGCTACCTCAAATGATATTAGGGAGAAAATCTCAACAGCTACAGAATCCTTGGATGATCTTGACAAGTCAAGTTCAGAATCAGGTACAGATAATGAAAGTTTGAGTGAATACGGTGATCGGAACCCCTTTCAGGTCTTAGAGGATATATCTGAAGACTCAAGTGAATTAGACTTGAGGGAAGGGGATAAAACTTTTAATAATTACTCAATGTCAGATATTACCTTAAATAAAATTAAACTTAACCTTGGAAATAAGGAAGCTCTGCTTGAAGACAACTCTGAAGACAACACTGAAGACAATACTGAAGACAACTCTAATGACATTTCCAATGCGATTTCTAAAGGAAAAATGGAACAAGGGTGCAACACTGCAATTTCTCGGAATGGCTGCTCATATGACTTCTTGGTTCATGGTGGTACTGCCAATGACAAGCATATTGAAGAACTCATTGCAACTTGTAATGAGAAACATGAGGCCTACAATGAAGCTCAAATGACTATTAATGTTTCCATCAGTGCTCCTATCAACCCTCCTCTACTAAATCTGTTGAACTTTCCTGCCACTCACCTCCCATTCATACCACATCCCATACAGTCATTCCTGTTGAGGCCTCTTCTTCCATACTTCCAAATTTGATCCCCCCCCCCTCCCCCAAACAAGAAACCCATCTAGTCCCCTCAGCCACAAAACACTCCAGGGAGGTTGATAGAAGTTATAAGGTCATGGAAAAAATTATAGAGGAAGCCATGATTGATTTTGGTCTTTAGAATTGTGGAAAAAGTAGAATTGTTTCTGCAGGTCAACAGAGTCAGCATCAAGGTCATCTACATGAGTCAATTGTGCAGTCAAATGTTCATCAAAGAAGAAGGTTTGTGGCAAATATTAAGCAGTACAAAGCTGATCTCATCCTTGTCCAGGAACATCACTTACCTTCCTTTGAGGCCAACAATCTGGCCACTTGGATCCAGATTGGAGCCAATTCAATAGTAATTGAAGCTAATGGTACAAAAGGTGGTCTGGCTATGATCTGGTTTAATCTCAAAGTAGTGGACTCCTTTAACAGTCCTAACTCTTTTTTTTTTAATCGAAGGCTGTATTTTATATTAAATATATAGAAAAGTACATGGTTATACATGTAGAATACATGTATATTACATGATAGTACAAAAAAGAACTTTTTTCCTGGAAGTCATAACCAGAGGCCCTTCTTTTGAAGAGAAGAGAGAAAACTTTGAGATAAGGAAAAAAACTTCAAAAAAACTTCTACTTCGAGCATAAGCATAGTCTGAAATACCAAAGTCTGTAATACCAAGGAGACAGAATTGATTTAGTTTGACCAAGTCTGGTCAACTATCTGATGAGCTGCCACATCTGAACTAAGAGGTTGAGGCATGATGTTTATCCTTTCTTCCTATGCCTCGAATTATGTTGATGAAGTCACAATAAAGGCACTCACAGGAGATGCACTTGGCTGGATTATATCTTCCCGAGTTGTCCTTTGCTTGACAGATTATTCCTCTTCGAGCATCATAGGAGGTGTTACACGAACAGTCACAAATGCAAATATCTCCATGCAAGGTAGGTGGAGCTGCTCCAAACTGGCTCAGCCACTCAGCATTCGCATTGAGATTGATCCTATCCCATTTCAGGGATTTCAGCAAAACCATCGCATTTCCTAAAAGAATAAGAGAAGAGACATTAGATTATGGTAGGAAGACTTGCTGGATCCAAGAAGCATCATATTTTGTTTGCTGAATAACAGCAAAAGGCCATATAATTTCTTGGTCGAAGATGATAGAATTCCTGGCCTTCCACGTTCTCCATAAGAGGAGATAGATTCTCCAATCACTTGGGGAATCAGGGAAGAGGAGATCAATGAAGGGCATGGTACGAAGGTTGGGAATGTGAAATTCTTCAGCCCCTAGTTCCAAGACCCATTCAGACCAAAGACAACCTTTGAAAAGGTGCTCTTCATTCTCTGAAACCTGCAGGCATCTATCACATAAATCAGAGTTAGACATTCCTAGCTTGAATCTTTTGGCATTGGTGGTCAGACCCTTCTGCTAAAGCTGCCAGATAAAGGACTTAATCTTTGGGTTGATAGGAGAGTTCCACATAAAGTTCAGATTAGTTAGACATCTGTTAGGATCTATATCCCATTTAAGGTGAAGAGTAAGAGTTAAATCTTGGGTAAAATACCTGTAGGCCTTTTTAACCTTGAAGCCTGAGATGCCATTTATGTGCCATTGAGTTACCTGATTATGCCATTCACCTTGAATGAGGGTTTCTCTGATAGCTTGATATAAATTTGCATGATCTTCTCCAAGATCAGAGAGAACAGAATTTTGGAATTCAATGAACCCGTGGTCATCAAAAAGATGATGAATGTGTGTCACACCAAGGGCAGTCCATGCTTTGCAAATCTGAGGAAAGTGGAGAGCAAGGCACATGTTTGGATTGTTGAGAAGCATAGAGGGGTTCCAAAAAATAGTCTGATCCCTTGAGAGCCCTTCTTTCCATGAGTACATTCCTTGAACAGTCTTCCAAGCTCGAATCCACTTCTTTATAATCCCTGGAATATTGTTAGGAACAGTAAATTCAAAATATAAGCTATGAGGTAGAGACATCTTTAGGGATCTCCAGCCAAAAGGGTGGCACTTCATGAGATAATGCTTAATGAGAGAGGCCATAGGGTGGTTGATCATATCATTGGCTGCCCTGAAAATGTATTTGGCAGCTAGAGCAATTCCTTGTTTCTCAATATTGATGATGCCAAGACCACCATATTTCTTCTTCTTGGTACACTCCTTCATAGAGACTGGGATCCAGCATCTTCTGCTCCCTCCACTAGCAATGAATCTACCAATTGGAGCTTGGATGTGATTTTCTTGGGAGCCATCAGAATGGAAGACTGGTAAACATGAGAGGAGGAGATAACAGATTTAGCAATAATAGCCCTACCATTCTTAGAGAGATACTTACTGTTGAAGAGATCAGCTTTCCTACTGAACTTTTCAGTGATCTCATTCCAAAGGTCAGAAGCATTCACTCTTAAAGCAAAAGGAATACCTAAGATCTTTGATTTAGCATTGGGAGGGAGGTACTCGCATCCAAAATTCATTGCAGAATTCCCTCCACTAACCTGGTTCCTTGCAGTGAGCTTAGATTTTGTTGGATTGATTTTGCATCCCGAGCAATGACCAAACTCATCTAAAATAACTTGAGTGTTAAGAATTGAGTGATTATCCATTTCAATAAACAAAAAAGTGTCATCTGCAAAGTGAGCATTAAGAAAAAACTGATCACCTTGAGAGTTAGGAATTTTCAAACCTGTGACCAAATTAGCTAGCCCAGCTTCCTTGAATGCTCCATTTAAAGCTTCCATAACAATGAGAAAAAGAAAAGGAGCAAGGGGGCATCCTTGCTTGACACCTCTTTTGATATCAAAAAAGGGGCTACACTCACCATTTATTAGGACTGAGGATCTAGAGTTGTTTAGAATTGCCATAAAGATACTTATGGTTTCTTGAGAGAATTCCAGCCTTCTGCAGCATTTTATGAGGAATTTTCAACTTACAGTGTCGATGGCAATTCATTATCTTTGAACATGTTGGTCAGAACATAGGGGTTATCAATGTATATGCTTATACTGAACCTGCTGAGAGAAAAATGTTATGGCAGAATATCCAGGATACTATTTCTGGGCTCCCTCAGCTTGATTGGATCATGGCTGGTGACTTCAATAATACTCATCAATGGGATATGAAACTTGGGAACCAAATTAATATGTCTTCTGCAGAAAGAAATAGCTGGAACAATCTTCTATCCCAGTCAAGGTTTTATTATGTCCCTTCTTCTAACCTGAAGTTCTCTTGGTCAAATAAAAGAAAGGGAGAAGATAGAACTTATTGTAACCTTGATAGCGTTTATATCTCTAACAACTCCTCGGATATTCTTGACAATTGTATTGTGACTGGAGATGAAGGTGCTACCCTCTCAAATCACCAGCCTATCTTGATGGAATTCAAACAGCTTTGCCTCTACAGAATCAACACCAAAACATCTTTCAAGTTTAATACCTCTCTTCTGTCCAATGCTAGGTTTTGTAAGAAGTTTAAGGAGTTCTACTCCACTCAAGCCAATATCCCCACTCATTAATCCATGACCCTGTTTTATAATAAGCTCAAAAAGGTGAAGGGTTGGATTAAGAAGTGGAGTCTCCATGAAGAGAGACAAAGAGACAAAGTTAGGATTGATCTATTTTAGCAAATCCAGATTGTCAGGCAGCTTATGATGGATGACCCTACTAATATCAACTTACATGAAGAGGAAAATAGACTTGAAATTCAGATCAGCAACTTGGAGTACTTTGCTAGAGGCATGGCACTCAAGGCCAAGATCACTTATGCCAAGGATTTGGATAACCCATCTTCAGCCTTCTTTTTTAAGAAAGCTAAACAGAGAATTATAAATAACTCCATTACTCAAATATTTGACAACAGTGGTAATTCTATCACTGATGATGCCACTAGTAGAGACCACTTCTTCCAGAACTACAAGAACATGTTCTCTGAGAACATGGATCAAGATGAGACGATTGATGCTCAATTCCAAATTCTTAGTACTATCCAACATTCTCATACTATGAGTGATGATGTCCTTTCCTGTCCTAATGAGTGTGAGATCTTTAAAACTATTGCCAAAATGAAACACGGTAAAGCCCCACGTCCTGATGGTTTACCACCAGAATTCTTTATGGAATTCTGGGATGTTATGAAACATGACTTGTGCACTTTTGTTAAAGGGTTTTGGTATTATATGGAGCTCTCTCCTGCATACTCCTCAAGTATGATTTCCCTCATTCCTAAGAAGTACAGTCCTAGCTCCATAAATGACTACAAGCCTATCTCTCTGTGACGTTCCATGTGCTCATACGGGTATAAATACCGTATAATACATGTCACGTCACTGGGATACAACATAGGGGTA
>JAANSK020245032.1:0-13900 GCA_011763485.2 Isoetes engelmannii
CTGTTCATCCCAGGACATGTGTTTGACGAAGGGCCCATTCGATGGTTCGGCCATCTGATGGGGAATTCTCGGCGAAGCATACGATGGAGCATCGTATATGTAGCAGGGAGCATCACACATTCATCCCTGCACACTTCATCTTTTCCTATTTCCCAAAAGTATCTGCAGCCAACTAAATTAGTACAAGAAGCTGTTATTCACAATACAACCATAAACTCAACATATATCTGTCCTTGTCAGAATTACTGGAGTGTTCTTGGCATAATATTACAACATCATGAGCATTTCTTAAAGGTCTAGAATTCCCCTTCAACATTTCATGTGTAAGTGGTCTTTTAATCACTACCCCTGCTCCATCATGTTTGCATACAAGAATAAGAAGTAGGTTACTTAGAGGGCATTAAAAGTAAGTAAGTAAATTGTGTTGCCATACCTTTTCCATGATATGAGGCAAAGTAATTCCAGTTAAATGAAATGCCAAAGCTTTTGAAAAATCTGCCAATGACATAAAATGTTCTTGCACCCTTGAATTGATGTGAACAACCATCAGACCACATCACATGATCGGGGTGATTGACACCTTCTTTGGACAAAAACACAGCATGCTTATTAAGGCAATGTTGGACAAAACGAGTATCATGTTCTCTGTCATCTGAAACATAGAAGTGAGTCTCTTTGATTATGCTCCTCTCACACTTACTAAGACAATCCTTTTGAACCTCTTCAGCAGTTGCATGCCCGTATGTGATATGCACGAGTATGGTGCATTGATCATTCCTCCAATGTAAACTTTGGATCTCTTATTAAATTTTGAATGTGTAATTTTTAGTAAAGTCTATTACTGACACAACTGTGTCTTTTGAAAAAGTGGCCAAGCAGTCCCTAAATTGTTTGGGTTGCCATTTAGCTTCATAATTATGAGGAATAAAATCTGTCAAAACATTCTTCGCATAATCCAAGACATCAGCAGTAGTACTTGTCTTGTACACGAGCTTGACTATTGGTTTGGGTATTACTTTGAAGCTTCCAAATCCATCAGGTTCAATAGATGGTTCGAACACCTGTAACATTCCATAAAACATAATAAGTACTGTAACAACATTAAATCAGCCAAAACAGCAAGGGTTTACTTTGTCAAATGTCTTTCAGTCAACTGAACACCTGTTCAATTCTTCTGGACACATAGGTAATTTGAATGGACCACATGAATTGCATTTCAGAAGCATGCAATTGTGTTGGTACCACTCATCTGATATGTCATTAGAACAAACCAAAGACCTCCACATTTCACTTGAAGATTTATATGTCATCAAATTGGCTTCACATTTAGGGCCAGAACCACATACAACACATTTACAATTACATTCAAGACCATGAAGCTTTGTATCCAACCTCATCTTGTTAATTGCTTGTCTTACATAATCTAACCTCATGTGATAAACACATCAGCAAGTCTCCATATCCTTTACTTTCCTTACAAAGCTTGGTTTAAGTGCATGAAAAGCTGAATAAGAGACTTCAAAGTTTGGATACTCTCTGCTATAAGTCTTTCATAGATTGAAACCTGCATTCAAACCATAAACATTATGAGCATGGTAAAACAAAAAAATAAGCATGGGAAATTAGATAAAGTTAGATATGCCAACCTCAGTCTCCTCCAAGAAATGTAGAGGATGCAATATTTTGTTACCTTTAGCAATCCTAATTTTAATTACATGCTTCTTGCATGGAGACACTCTAGAATTGTTGGTCCAGAACTCAACCACAAGGTTTTGTTGACGATGAGTAAGTTTGTCAGACCTGGTTTGTCTCTTAAACATTGACCAAGGACATTCACCATTTCTGCTGCTACTCTTCTATGTATTGTTGTTGTGACATACTTTCTGCTCAATTCAAACATTCAGATAGTCTTCTACAATTAATTTTTTCAGGGGCAACAGCATAAACCATTTCTTATGTTCGAGCCTTGACTACATCAGTTTTTCTGTCACATTTATGTTGAGCTAGACTTCCTCAAGTTAACTACTATTGTTGACATTATTTTCACTTCTTTCAACTTCAATACTTGATATTCTGGCAGCAGTTTAGCAGCACCTTGTAGAATTCTTCCTTGTCCTGCTGTGAAGCATTTGCAACTACCTTGTTATCATAAACTGCAATTTCTTTTGACATTTGTTGTTTTCTTCTCTTGCTTAGTCCATTGGTAGAGCCATCTACCTTTATATCTATTTCTATTAATCTTTTCTTTGCTCTTTGCTCTTTTGTATACCAGTAAGCGCATTGCCACCACGGTTTTTTTTTCCAAGTGGGTTTTTTCATCCCAGCCGTAATACGCTTGCTGTTTGTCTTGTACAGGTCCCATAGACCAATTGGCCATCGTGGACGATCAAATTTTTATTCTATTCTATTCTATTCTATTCTATTCTATTCTATTCTTTCCTTTCAATTGCATGCAATTTTCTAGACAGTGAATCCTGATCTTCAAAGAAATGTTGTTGTAGGACCTCACCACGACCTGCAAAATAATTAGCAGTTTAATAATTGAAGAGAAAGTATAACATTGGTAAGCAGTTTTATAGCAATTACCAGTACTTACTAGTAAATCAAAGGATACTTGTAAACTATCAAATCTTTCTTCTACATTCGACTTTTTTGTGGTTCTAATTCACTAGCATAATCTAGATCTGCCAACTGAGTGTTAAATCGAAATGACTCTTCAGAATTTACAGTTCATTTCCCAACAGAAAGATTCGAATTCTCTACTACTTCCAATTGAATATTAGCCTCATAATCCTCTGGAAATCCAAGTAATTGGTCAGTAATTTGGAAGTAATTGGTCAGTAATTCAAGAAATTACCATTGTTAGTATCAAAACTAAATTCCCCCTCCAAATTTTCAGTTCTTTCTCTAACAACAAAATTAGAACACTCCACAGCATGGCATTTTTCAGATGAATGTACAAAATTATCTGCCAAGTGAAAGCATAAGAATACAAATTCTTTGATAGCTATCCCAAATTCTGGATATTGCTTATCAATGTTTTAGCATCAAAAGAAAGTATGTGCTTCGAAGCAGATTGCAGAAATCTTTCTTTCCAATTTATGGCGAATTCATCAAAAGAGTGCAACTTGTTCCTCAAGCAGTATATATTGTGGCCGCCATTCCTTTGCAATTGTCCACCCAATCTTTGCAATTACTCAAAATTGAAGTCATAATTTTGCAGCAGCAAATTCGGGATTACTGAGATGGCTTGATCAGATGCCATGATGCTCCGGATCACTGAGATGGCCTACTGATCAACCGTTCTAGATGTTGGAAAGGGAATTGGCGGGTGATCAACAACCGCGAAGGGCCTTCAAGAAATAGGTGACGGGCATGAAGAAATTCGATGAAGGGCAAACACCACCTCGCTAGCGCCAGATGTCACGACCTGCTTTTTGGCATACCACTAAAAAAACATACCCTATATTCAAGATCAATTGGGCCGATTTCCAATTTGCTTTGCCTCAATTCATACTAAAAATTGTGCTTCCCATGAATTTGTTGCCTTGAGTGAAGTGGCGTAACTGGTGCTGCAGAGCATGCCTTAAAGTTGTATGCAGTCCAGGTAATTTAAAAGGTCCATGAAGAAGAATGTGATTTGAGCAGCATGTTGTTATATAAGTACATCGTGGCTTTTATATTTGCGAGTTTATTTTCTTAATGATGTTGTTCTTCACATGGAGCTTGATTGTGCAAGGTCTACTATCTTGGTTTACAGCCTTTTCATCAAGTTGGGCTTCTTCATGCCATGGGTTAAATCTTTAGACAAGATAGTTTGTGTAACCATAGTTTGTTATTATCTTCATTGTACTGATATATGCTGCCCTTTTCCGTCCATTGCTCTTTGCCATGATATGAACATTAATCAAAAAATGCCTATCTGCCATTTTCTCCTTATCTGATGTGTGCAGTTTTGCATTTTCTGCTGGATCTGAAAAACATTCTAAAGGTTTTTATCATCAGACAATATGGTAATATCTTGATATCTCTATATTCAATTTGAAAATGCATGGCTATATTGTGAGAACGGGGCACATATGCTAATGCCGCCTTTGCCATAATTTGTATGTTTGCAGGCACGTTTCAACGCACGACACATTTGCTCAGATACTGCACATCTGTTTTGGATTATACGTTTGGCTCAACTGCATGGGAAGGAAGATCCAAAACACCAAAAGGTGGAGGCAGATAAAAATGAAATTTGAAGCCTGACATCCAAGCATGTTCCCAAGTTATTCTACACTTTAGCTCCATGAAATAGTATATTTGAATGGGTGCTAACATACACACTAGATATACACTAGATAAGCACTAGAGTGTTATGTATGCGTCTATTGGATTTGCATGATGTATTAACATGTACTACTTGAACAATGTTCCATGTAATTCTTAGATGTGGTTCAATTGGTCACTAAGTGTTTGGTGTAAAAAGTAAGTGGATTTTGTTTCCAATTCAACTGCTGGATGATCTCCAATGGAAATATGCTGATAAGAATAACCCAACATCCACCTTCGACAATATATATCTTTAAGGATCAGAAATAGAAAGTTACATGTTATGCCATGTGCTCTGAAAAAATGACTACTACTTTCTTGATAGGCTTCATGATGTATGCCACATATAGAACGTAATATAGAACAAACACCGCATATAGAACATAATAGATAGATAGGTAGATAGTTTTATGCTTCCTTATATAAACACAAATCCCTTATAGCTCAGAAAACACAAATCTCTTAGCTCTACAACGCCACAAATCCCTTATAGCTCAACAAACACAAATCTCTTATAGCTCAGCAACACTGGCCTTGGTTTGCTAGCATCGAATATTTTAAGGAGTTCAAAGGGGACATTGCTTATTACAGAGTCGGACCCAATCAGGGACATTAGCACAGTGAGAGGGAAGGCGAGGGTTGCAAAGGCAATCCAAGGGGTAATCAAGCAAGAGGCTACAACAAGCATTCATTTGGCGACCGATGCGATAGAATACGGGGAAGAGGTCGGACGTGGAGTTGACGCCGCTCGCAAGGGGCTGCAAAATCCGAACCAATCCAGCACTGCACCGCGCCGCTAGCTGCACCACAGATGCCGCGTCGCAGGCGCGTGCCGTCGCAACCACACCTTCTCCTCCCATACATGCCAACGCCAGTACCAGCCAGCTGCACAAAAGTCCCTTCTTCCAAACCTCCATTTTCGACTCTTCTCCTTGCCCAGTTCTTCTTTAAAAAGCCCTCCAAATCCACCTGTCGTGTTTTTCTTATCAACGTGGCCTCCACTAGCCGACCTCTGTCTGCCCTGCCGACACCCGTCAATCACGTTTTATTAGGTAAGAAGCTCCATAAGAAGACGCGGATTCTGACAAGCGTCGCTGTGCTTAATCATCTCGAACACGTACAGCCGCCTTCTTTTCTTCATTTTTCTTAGCAACTTGAGCTGTTTCCGTTAGCACCCAAAACTCTTACTAGGCCTTTTCTTGAGGAATTCTTTGCCTCCCCTTTTTCCCCATGCCTCTTGGTGTTGAGCAGCTCAGATTCTTGGAATTTTTTTGTTGTTTTTGGCGCCATTAAAACTAAAAACAACATTTCAGCAGAGCAGAAGATTTAGATCTACTAGAAACACTTCCAGGCCATTATGGAACTCCAGGTAAAATCACAGAAAGATGCATTTCTTACTTCTGCAGATGTAAGTCGGCATAATCTATTTTGGGATTGGTATGTGATGGTTGCTTTAGACTGCTCAGATTTTAAAACAGATGCATTCTCATGAAGATCTGGCAATATGGCAAAACAGTGTTTTGTATCTTCATGTGGTACGAATGCTAGACAAGGTTTTTTTCCAATCTGTAAAACAATATGTGATGTTCGTGGCAAAATTGCCAAGCAAAATCTCTTCTCTTTATAAAGTATGATTCAAGGCTCTGCCCTTCAAATGCTATTGGGAATATGCTAATACAATGCTCACATTTACTTGCTGGTGTGTCTGTTAATGTCACAATACACCGTTTCACCTCCCATAATTCTCTTTGATTAAGAAGCATGTTGTGAATGAGGAAGTACAAAAGTAGTCTCCATTTTATTATTCTAAATTTCCAACTTGAGGATCCAGAAGTAACAGACAGGATGAAGTCCTGATTTCCATTTAGTGATTCTGTTTTGTTGTCGTGAAATTCCAACTTAACAGGGCCTGAAATAAGTACAAACGACATGCAGCCAGACACCTTGTATAAGATCTAGACTATTACCTACTATTTTCTTTTGTTCGAGTCTTAATACTATCATACAAACCCAGTTCTTTAAGCCTCTGATTTGTCTCCCAGAGACCCTGTGATGCATGACCCTAGCTCATAACTCAAACGATTATGTTGGTCTTGAGTTCATATATCAACTTTAGTGCTATGAAACTTGAACACATGAGGGCTAGTCTTTGTAAAAGTTTCACTTGTAGACATACCATTTTGATTATGGAACTTTATCTTTAGTTTCGATCACACTTTCATGTTTCAAGGTAGCTGATTGAACATTGCCTTTTGCAAGAGCATCTGATGGTGAACTTGATAGCAAGCAAACTATAGGATAAAGAAGTGCCTTTACATTAGTAGTATGATGATACAGGAAGTGCATCAGAGCTCGCATCATCATTTTACGTTACCCGTCCAACTTCTAGGAAAAGGATAATTGGAACCTCAAAGATTTGTCCTATAATTTAGTTTTGAGCTCAAGCCACAAGTCCTTTTTTTATATTTAAGCTTTCGAATACAAATATTCTTTGTACTTAACCACATTGGTTCCTACACATTGTTGCAGACGGAAGTGGCTGCAGAAAAAGCCCTTGATCTTGTTAGAGCTGGCATGTATTTATCGTTTTGTATTGTAGTTTTTATATCAGTTTTTATTCCCTTATAATCGTTCAGGGATAATGAAACGCGAAGCAAAGGTTGCGCAAAAGCCTAGGAATTAGGAGCATCATCCACCTCCTCCCAATACAGGGCTGCACCTGGACATATGTATGAAATAGAGCCTGGGATATTATTGTTACAGATATAAAAACTTAAAAGATTGTAAAATCTCTGAGTGCGCCTTGCTCTGGACAAGATAAGTGGTGAATTTAGAGAATATGGCCACATAGATTTTGGGGATATTGAGAAGGCAATGAACTTGACCATTAGCAACTCATATGAAGGGCAATAAAGATTGCTAATGCTCTAGACAAGAAATCAATTGCATGAACCTAACAATGTTGAACCAAATTCAGGTATGATTTCAGTTTAATTCCCATATCTTATTAAAATGCTGATTTAGACTGAACCTAACAGCGTGGAACCAAATTTCAGGTATGATTTCAGTGTTTATGAGCTTTAGAACAATAGCAAATGCTCTTGAGGGTTCAAATTCCTGATGTTATTAAAATGCTGATTTTTCTACTTGTTGTGGCAATCTCGGAGTGCGACTTGCTTTGGACAAGACTAGTGGTGAATCTAGAGGATGTGGCCATATAGAGTTTCAGGTATGGAGTAGGCAATAAAACTTGAGCAACAGGAACTCCTATGAAGGCCAATAAAGATTGCCTATGCTCTATCCAAGATTGATTGGCTGAACCCGTGGAACCAAAATCCAAGTATGATTTCAATTCTGATGAGCTTTGGAACAATAGCTGATGCTATCGAGGGTATAAATCCTTTATTAAAATGCTGTTTTTTCATTCTGTAAAACTGCACAAGAAATTGCTGTTGACATTGTTGTCAATTTAAGATTGTTGTAAACAATGGGTCATTGATGGTCCAGTGAGGGCACTTAGGGTCGTCTATTTGGATTGAATTAACCTCCTCACAACCTTCGTATCATATCGGATACTTTCCAGTTTAACAATCAGTCTGGTGTGTGGTATCATTCGAAAGCTAAAGACCATTGTTAAAATATCAATTGAAAGTTAAAATACCATTTGAGAAGCTAAAGCTAAAGACCATAGTTAAAATATCAATTGACTCTAGTTAAAAACTCTAGCTAAAGACTCTAGGTAAAAAAAGTTTACGCCATCGTAAAAAAATTTGTTGAGCCCACCACCCTCTATGTTCTATTTTGGGTTGCACCCAAGGGGAAATGGAGAATGAAAGGCTTTAGGAAATCGTATGCCATAGACTTTTTTTTTAGAAGGGAATGAATTAATCGAATAGATGAAGGCAGGGATGGATATCTTGTTGGCGATACAAAGAGAGTGGAACTGGATGACCACTAGAGGCAGCAGATGTCTGATATCGTCCATCCTCTCTGGCATAGTAGACGACAACCACATGCTTGCCCTATGGTTGCTCTTTGTTATTGAGATGTTCTGGTCACTTGTAGTTTGCAGGAAGACATCTGTGAGTATGGCCAGAAGCATGCCAGAAGCATGTCTTTATGTCGACGAGGCCGTTTTAAAACCTTTGCTTTGTCTAATGGTTCGAGGGCCAAATATTCTAAAAAATGTAGATGTGTAAACTTACAATTTTTTTTTTTTTTTTGGTTGAAAGATCACTTTCTATTGAAAGAATATGAGGTACATTAAATGAGTATGTCGTTTGCACGAACTATATCTCGATACGAGAATGCAGGAGAGCAACGCATAGCCAATACATTTTCTACTATGTCAATCCTATATTTAGTTCATGGGCCAAGTCTTGGTCCTCTATTACCGCTCTCTGCTTCTCCAGCTTAGATCTCAGCATATCTAGGATCTTAGCCGGGTGAACGTACTCTTGGGAGAAGACCATTAGTCTCCTCCTCTTTCACAGGATCCATATCAGCCATGACTTGCAAATGTGGATTGCTTGTCGCTTTAACGAGCTCCACTTTGGCAGATAGAGCCTCAAAATAACATCCTTGACAGATATAGTGCAACCAAACACCTCCAAAACACTCCTCCATGCAGTCTGAATATCAGGGCACTCAATGCGACAATGTTCTATGGTCTCCTCCGCCATATGACACAAAGGGCACTCGGGTTGTAGGTCCGAAGCAAACTTACTCACTAGGTGATGCACCTTTGGGACCCTATGAATTACCTGCCAAAGTGAAGTGTTCACTCGTGGGGGGAGAATACTATTCCAAATACTGTTCCATACCCCTTTAAGCTGGCGAGCCTCTACCTGTGTATTCCACTTAGCAGGTAACTGCAACATTTCGTTACAGTGGAGCAATCTGTAGCATGTGGAAACAAAAGGACCTTCCCCTATAGAGTCGTTAGTCACTATAAGGTCCCCCACCATAGGCCTGGCATACAATGGAATATGTGCAACCACTAATTCCCATACCTTCTTATCTTGCGTGATGGTTTATCGTGCATCCATCCTTATCGCTCATTCCTGGCCATTCATGGCCAGGATATTCCAATGCAGATTCCCTCTAGGGGAATCTCAGCCGTCCGTGAAAGTCAAGATTGTTCCAAACTTGATTTTCCACGTAGGACTATGATTATGTGCAATGGTTGATAAGTCAACCATTTGGTCAAAGTCTCAGTCAACTTGAAATTCATGAAAGTAACGGATGGGCTGCCAACTCGCCATTCTTTGCAACCTATAAAACTACACAGAAGCTTACGAAAAGGAGCAGGGAGATTCGAACCCCCTCCGCAATGCGGATTCCAAGTATGCTCCTCCACGGCCTAAAGCCGGGTGGCTATTCCCATGCAACATGCAAACAATCATATGTTATTCACACACAGATATATACAAACGATGTGCAATACCTTCAAACACGACTTCAAGCACGCAAAAACTCTTTTTCTTTTTGAAGCTGCCCTATCTAGTGACTACATGCAACCCATTCTTCTTATCCTCAGATTACTTCTTTCCATTTTCCAAACACAGTATCTAAGAATGACATACGTAACATAAACAAACCAAACAAACACACAACTACACAATCACAAACAACATCAGCAAAACTGCAACTGACAAGCACATGACCAGAATAGTGCATCACGACACTAGTGTATAGTCCGAGAACCCCAAACGAATGAAATCATCCCCAAGCACGCCTTCTGCCTCCTCCGGTCCAGGCTGGTATTCTACATGACCCTCATGCACAAAATGCTCATCGTCATCTCCTTCACATGGGACATCATCCCAATATCGTCTCCGTGTCTTGCCCACCCTCTCCACAGGCATCATTCCAGCAGGGATGCCAAACATAATGCACCTTACATCACTGGGCATGGCTTGCCGCGGATTTAAGGTAATCCGCCACACAGCCTTCACCCTGTGCTCTGAAATGAATGCTGTGTTTGTGGGCAAGATCCACTGGCTAGATAGAATAAACTTTCCAGACCGCAGCATAACACAGTATAAATCAGACTGGCCGTCAAATATTTCCTACTATGATAGTTTACGTAGTGGCCAGCTCTGTGAAGAAGATTCCTGTTGTCTAAAACAACAAGATTTTTTATGTCACCCGCACCATACATCAGGTACAAATCTTTACCAACTTCAATCTGACGCTCACTGACATTGTGTAAACAAATTTTGTAATCCACTTTACCCACATCCTTGAGGCAGTACCCCAGGACACCCTCGAAGCAATGAAGCTTTGTATTTTTAAGGGCCTTGCATATAAGCTGAACACCAGCAGGTTTTTTACTACCCCAATCAAAGCACTTCTTTATCGCAGCGTTCACCTGTCTAGGAGTTCTAATACCACTCCTGAACACTACCTGGCAATGGAGATTGTCTAGCTCAAACCCCCTCTCCAAAGCCACAGCCCCACACACCGTCTCTGTCTTGCAGAAATCAACAAGATGGTTGAAGAAATACGCTGGAACATCCATTCCAGCATATCCCAGAGTAATACTAATGTCAATCAGGCCAATCCCTTCCTCCATATCTTCAGTACCCTTTGCGCAGCTCTTAGCTGTTGCTCCAGGGTGAAGCATTTCATCTATGGAGCCTGCGGACGGAAAAAAGGACGGCCTCCTCTTACCTTTCCTAGCTTGCCTCTTCAGCATCCTTCCAACAAACTAAGTAGCAGATTACAATGGCGAATTCACAACACAGCTGAGAAGAAGGATAAATGCAGATTCAGAACTCAAGAAGATGTTTATGAATAGAATAAACCCAAGCAGCCCGCTCCTGCAGATTCCAAACCCAAGAAGAAGAAAACACAGCTAAGAAGAAGGATAAACGCAGTTCCAAAATAGGCCCCTGCTGCAGATTATGAACTCAAGAACATGATTATGAATAGAGAAAACCAAAGTGAATCTTACCGAAGAGCATGAAGCACCGTTCAATTACCCCAGCCGCAGCATCCAAAGCCAAGACCACGACTAAAACAGTACCAGATTACCCCAAATCCACAAACCATGAGCAAAAACATCACAATCACTCCTGCACAAACGCAGATTTGAACGGCATCCATGCCTACAAAATCTGAAAACTAGAAACGTGGAGCTCCTCCACAAACAGCTGTCGAACTTCCTCCAAAATCGGCTCCCTGGAACCCTAAATTTGGAAACACAATTCACATCGACCATTACAAGACCCAAACCCCAAATTCCACGTCAGCCCCCATACAGTTTGCACTACAAATACCTACACCACAACATTCCCTTTCTTACCTTATCCCATATTAATTTGAGATTGTGGGAACCCTATCTTGCATCCGCAGTTTAAACTTCACTCGAAACTCATTCCAGGACAACAACCGTCCTTGAGAGTACCAATCACTGCTTCATTGTATCCCATGCGGTAAAGTCTCAGTGCGGGCAGAGTTGCCGTGGGCTCTATTTTATGGCTTAAGGGCCTACAAAGGAACATCTCCCTTTTTAAAAGGCTTATTAGAGGCATGGGAATCAGTTAAGAGCCTGTGAAAATTGCCATTCGGTTGCAATGCCTGTTTGGTGGCTGGCTATCACAACAGATGGAGATCCAAAACCGCTATTTTCACTCGTGGATGTAAGAAACATGAGAAGGATATCTTCATTAGATTTTGCAAATTTATTAATTAGGGTTCCTCATAATTTTTCTAGTAGAAGGAGAATTGGTGTACTTACTTCAAAATGACATTGTAGATACCAAACGGCAAAAGAAATATCGGAATATTATCTCCATGAAATATTGTCCACTTATTTAACTTGCCCACTTGGCTATAATATTGTTGACTTGAATTCTTACGAAGTCTTCGTGACATCGATTTTTAAAATTGGTTGATTCTAAAGAAACTCTCTTTAGAAAATAGAAAGCGTAATAACTTAGTATAAAAGTATTGCCCCCTTGGCTATAACATTGTTGACTTGGGTGCTTGTGAATTGTTTATGACATCAATTTCGGAAGGGGAAACTTTCGGGAGCAGGGAGTTTTTGGGCTGGGCCAGTTTCTCCCGAAACTCCCTTGCGACCGGAGTTTCCCTCCGTAACCTACGATCACCCGAAGATTACCTTATCCAGCATTTTGATGAAGAAATCCGATACATCTGTTGAAAAAATCGAGCTCCTAACTTATCTCTGGCTCCTGGCATAAGCTTCGACACTAACTTATCTTTGGCTCGTATCTCATCTCTGGCTCCTAACAATGCTACCTAACAGGGACACCAGATCTTCGAAGCTATGTTTTACAAAACATACATGGAAGAACAAGGCCGGACCTGCCATATTTCAAACAGGAAGGTGATCAGCCGATAATGTTACAAATCAAAAAGCTTATGCCTACCTTAGGGATTGAAATCGTGTCTCTCTGGCTCGTTTTGCTCCGCATATGCCGCAAGTATTTTTGCTTTCCCTCTGCACAACCTTAGCCGTTAGTACTGAGCCAAAACAGAGGAGTGGTGGCGCCGCCACGACTCTGTCAAGAACCTAGACCTAGAAGTTACCTGAAAAACAAATGAACGGTAACCTTAGGTAATCTTTGTGTGGCGTAGGTTACGAGATGCACAGACCACCCTAATATTTGTATGGGACTTGCCTCCACACATTGCATGTCCTTACAAGAAGCGAAACCCAAACATGATTCTAGATTCTACTAACTCTCACTCTAGATTCCACAGACTCTCAGTTACACACATACATAGGAAGTTACATCCACATTCCAATGAAAATATGTCAAAACTCCTTGACACATGGGGGCATATTATGCTAGATTCATGCATCAATGCTATTTCATGATGGACTTCCCCAATGAAAATGTTTTTTGCCCTAGCGGCAACCCCTCATTTTTGTATGGTGAGGTTTACTAGTGATGTTACTAGTGATGCATGTTGTATACAAAAATGTCATTTTAGGTGACATTCTCGTGTGGAAGCATTGCTGACACGCGGAGGCATTGCTGACACATGAGAATGTCACCTAAAGTGACATTTTTGTTACGTGAAGACCACGTACATTACATTCTGCAGGAGAATGTTGGGTAAATGTGCGGAATATTGGGTAAATGTCTCGAAAAATTGAATGAAAAATTTACTTTACATTCCTTAAAGAGAATCATGCTACGTTTTTGGCATACAATTGGACTAAGAGGCAAAATGTAATGTAATTGGTTTTTGCGTTAAACAAAACAACCCATTGCTTATGCATCGAGTATTTTGAGTATTATGAGTATTATGCTATATTAATGAACGAATACAACCCTAACACAATGTAAGGACTAGTTTTTGTTGAGCTAAAGAATAGGCATGTTAACTTCCATAAGGTGTAGCCCATAATATTATCATCCACCATGAGTTTTAACTTTCGTAGGCTACCAATCCTTGTTCCAACTTTCATATGCTACCAATAAGGTTCCCACGAGAATGAAACTGCCGGTTATAACGTAAGGTTTGGAATGGTGAAGGGGGTGTATTCGTATGGGAAACCGTATTGTGGCTGATGTGGCATGTGGGGTTTGAAATTGGCAATGGT
>JAANSK020245043.1:0-13899 GCA_011763485.2 Isoetes engelmannii
TGAAGTCACTAGAAAAGATAGCCGAACAAGGAAAAGACTGAAACGAGAGTCTTACTTTCATTGTAATGCTACTTTCAATTCATCAAACTTTCATTGTAATCTTGCTGTCATTGCAATAAAATCTTACTTTTAGTGTATTAGTATCTTACTCTTGATATCGATGAATGTAAATGGCTTGTGAAATTAAGTGTTAAGTTTTAAATTGAGACCTGTTGGAATTAAGGCTGATAAAAAAAAGTAGTACATAAAATCTCACATTGTTGAAAATGGGGTCGCGCCTATTTGTAGTTACATAGAATCTCACATTGTTGAAAATGGGTTGTCACTTTTTGTAGAGTTCAAAATTAAGGAATAATGTCAAAATAGTGAAATCGTGGTTTTTAAAGAGTGGGCATAATTGTAGCCCATGCTACTAGGATTTGCTAAATTATAATTGGCGGATTGCTAGCTAGTGTTATTGGAGGTGTGGTTAGAGACTGTCATAACTCCCTATTTAGAAAGATAGATATCATCATTTTTGTTTTTCATGGCAGTGTTAGCTGCAACTGTCGATACCATTCCCATACCCAAACAACTATCAAAGCAAAAAAAAAAAAAAAAAAATGTAAACATTTATCTTTCAAACATCGATTTAGAGCAGGACTGAAAGAATTTCTGCTTAATCTTCAGTGCCGCTCTGTCAATGGCCCAATTTTTAACTTGAGGATGTGTTATTCACCTATAAATTAAGTATGTGGAAAATCTTCGTATATCTCCTATGTTATCTATACACATTCAATCTCATTTGCCAATCAACAATTTTCTTACCTTTCGTAGGTCTGTTTTTGTTGTATTCGTACCCAAAGTTGTCTTTATGACTTTCCTTTTATCTTTTAATCACCTTGAGATCAATAGATGTGCTATTCCACCTGCCATTATTCTTTCTACACAAAGCAGTAAGAGTGGTGTTTGACAAGTAGTCTATGATACACACACACGACCCTAACGTTCCTCTATATAGGATTGCTTTGTTCACCTTACTTTGCATATCCTCATGAGACTAACTAATCTCACAATTAGAGAGATGTTAAGAAGGGGTTAATCCCCCTCGAGAGCCTGTTATGGCAAATAAACAGGCAAGCTCGGGAGGGTGAGCCTGTTTATTTACCATAATAAGCGAGAAAGGGGGATTGACCCCTTTAACCGCGAGGTCCGAGGCAATTTTGCTTTTGATTCAAGCAACATTTTGCCATCGCCTGATTCAATTCTTTTTTTTGCAGATGCAAGTCTTACAATTATCTCCCATTCTCCCAAAGCAACGGAGATTGGAGGGAAAAAACAACCATTCAGTTCTTCACGATCTACTCCATTTGGCATTGCAGCCCTAGAAAGCCTTTGTCGGGCCTGCCAATTGCATCCGACTGTAAAAATTTGGGAGCTTGATGACAAAATTTGTTGAATGGTTGATCATGGCTGCTTGATGAGCTTGTTTATCATGGCTCCTGCCTGTTTATTACAGGCTGGGTGCCTGTTTATCAAGCTGTGAAAGCACATTACGCCTAAGAACAGTTCTAAATCCAACGGCTGGGATTAAGAAATGCCGAGGACCTGCCGGTTAAGGGTACATAAGCGCGCATACCAAATACTTATAATCCAATCACTTGGATACCTTATCATTAATATTGTCATTGGAATATTTAGTTTACCAAACATTCTTGTACGATGACTCAGAATATATAGGTGGTATTCCAATGGACCCTACGATTGAAGAGAAAAGCCTATATTACTATATGTACAAATAAGTTGAAAGTGGTACAAGAACTTTTCTAATGGGTTTAGATACCTTCCTTTTACCAATCAAATACTCCTGATCATAGTTTTTTGAAATGGGACCCAATATTTATCGTGAAATATATCTCTGCATGGTGGAGAGGAGGATGTATGGGATTGGATTGGATTGGATTGGATTGGTACAATATTTCACTACTCATTGCCTTTGGAGGTGAGCTAGTAGACAAGATTTGACCTTTAGAATGATTTGCTCGAATGTGTTAAAATCAGGCACAAATTGTTTGAAAATGATGAATCTAATCAATCCGGAAGGTGAGGCTGTAGAAAGATTTTATCTTCAGGATGATTCGCTCGGTTGTCTAGATAGCAATGAATCGAATCAACTAGTTTGTTACAGAGAGAAGCAAGTTAGAAGTTGGTGAGCACACTTGACCCTCTTTTTTCTTCCCCCATGACTTAAATACCACTGGAAAAGATATGGAAGACAAATCTACGAAATCAAAGTATTTGGAGAACCAAGGTGGAATTGAGTGTTTAAAATTCCTTACTATCATTGCAACTACGTCCCTTAGTTGGGATTTGACAACGCTATTTTCAAGGTCAATAAACAAACCCGTGATCACAAGGGATAGTAGGATAGTAGCTATTTTTTATGTTTTAGTTTTGGCCAGTGCAATAAACAAACCCGTGATCACACACAAGGGTTAGTGGCCATAAAATAAAACATGGGGTGATATAAAGCGCATGTCCTCTTCACATTTATGGCTACGTTTTAACTTGGGGGCCCAATAAGGCCAATATTAGGTAACCGTTGAAAGGGTTAATGTGCTCCACTTCCTCTTGTTTTTACAAGCAGCTAATTAGGGCATTTAAAGTTTTATTAGGGCCTTAATTAATCCACACATTTGGCTCTCTTTATTATCTCCATCTGGGCTTTGTTGTATGGTAAAGACTCGACAAGGATAGACAACATTTCCATGCCTTTTTACAACACTTGTGCCCACCATTCCACCATTCCAAACACCCTCCTCTCAAAAGATGGAACATACAGAATTTTCAGTATGACAAAAGAGAATTTCTCGTCCTAGATATTGGAATGCTTTCACTCGTCAAACATCATGTCATTAACCAGCACCCAGACCAGACGCAGACCCAATTGCCTGGTATTATTGTCTACATCTGTATACTCAACCTGTTGAATTATTGCCCATATCTATACAACAGGGAAGGCATAATGTTGCCTTAGCATGTTCTCTTGCAGTCTAATTATGCTCAAATTGTCATTGTCACACATGATCTTTCTCAGCCTTTATTCGAGTTAGAAATAAGTTTGATGCGACTTCCACCTCCCCATTGATGTTTGCAAATACTGATCGTTGTTTGCTCTAGCCAGACTTGGTTTGAACATTAGCATAAGGATAAAACAGTTACCAAACACTAATTGATTGACACGACAGAAAGTTTGTTGCACTTAAGTTTGGGCATCTTTTATTAGCTATCAGGCAATGGCCTAATTATCAAAAAGATTAATACTAGATAGATTAACATATTAGGATTCATACTAACATCATAGAAGTATAAAGTTCAAGGGAGGAGATGATACTTTTGGTTAATAAGATAAACTACTAGGAGCAATGAAAATTGAAAACAATATTATAATCCCGTAGAAAACCTATGGTATAGGGAGTGACGTAAGTTTAAATCACAAGTATATATGTGGTATATCCGGGTCTTTGTCATGTTATAGCCACGTCCAAAAGAAGAAGAAAAAAAAAAAAAAGGGGGGAACCACGACATTTTTATGGACTTAGGGGGGTTTCCCATGGACATGAAACCTGGAGGTTTCGACGATACCTACAGCAACGGATGAGGTTTGCGACCTGCATAAAAACTATCTCATCCGGATTACTTCGCGCTCAGGTCTTGGACCTGAATTTGATCTAAAGGCTGGTATTTTTTTCCCCCTGCATCATGCGGCTCAGATTCTTAGGAAAATTTCTTGAGGTTTGCTTATCCACGGGAACCCAGAAACCTTGAAGCAGATGAGCATCCAGGTCTCGGGCTCCATGGGAAACCCCCCTTAGTGGATTTTTTGTGTTTGAAGGCCGATTAAAACATGACCGTGTCCGTTATTTATGGCGTTGGATTGTCTAGGTTATAATAATAAAAATTAGTATAAAGTTGACTTTGTACAACCGAATTAGGTCCAATTTGATACTATGAATCAGGTGGAATTCTAAGGTGAACTTTATACTATATGGTGAACTTTATATATGCAGAATCAATTTCTAAGGTGAGTTTTGTACTTTGAATCAGGTGAAATTTCAAGAATAAAATAGAATAGAAATAGAATAATATTTTTATTGTCGAGGGAGGCCAATTGGCCTATGGGACCTGTAGAAAGAGAAAATAGCAAGATGGACTTTATATTATGGTGAACTTTATAAACTAGGAATCCAAGTGAACGTTATACTAGCTCTACTAATCATCTATATAAGCTGGCTATACTCCTAATACCTCTTCTCATTACCTCAAATACATCATAGAACTTTATATTAATCGATCTGAAAGGCGGTTTTCTGCCTTTCATATATTATGGTGAACTTTATAAACTAGAAATCAAGCGAACGTTATACTATCTCTACTAATCAGCTGTATAGCTGGCTATACTCCTAATAGCTCTTCTCATTACCTCAAATACATCGTAGAACTTTACATTAATCGATTTGAAAGGCAGTCTTCTGCCTTTGAAGAACTTTATAGTAGTTGCACTAATGAATTGTATAATAAGGTGGTTTTATACTCCTAATAGCTCTTCTCATAACCCGATTGGGTTTTCGTGGACGCTAAAATCTTTATATTATCTTA
Organism: Isoetes engelmannii; assembly: GCA_011763485.2. NCBI lineage: Eukaryota > Viridiplantae > Streptophyta > Lycopodiopsida > Isoetales > Isoetaceae > Isoetes > Isoetes engelmannii. The sequence goes on from JAANSK020245043.1 coordinate 4,639, forward strand.
TCTTATCTCATCTCATCTCATTATTACATCGGATACACCATTGAACGTTATATTATTCGATCTGAAGGGCAATTTTTCTGCATTCGAAGGCAGTCTAGTTTGGAAGGGGCGTATCTTCTACAGAGAAAGCTGAATACAAGTCTATGTGCTTCAGGCATTAGCATTAGAGATGCCCCCACATTCTCAAAGCCTAGCCAAGGTAGTGGCTTGAAGCATGAGCAAGGAGGAGCATTAGCAAAAGGGGACCATAATAAATGGACCATAACTAGACAATAAAGACTAATTAAAATCGTCGTTATTTAGTATTTTGTCTTGCTAAACAGCCCACAGTAGTGGGTCTGTCTAGCTCTACAAAAGAAGGGGCAGTGCTCTGGCTATGGTGTCCCCCTGCCTTTGTCTCTTCCCATTTACGCCAAATCCCACCTTCTTTTGCTCTCTTTATTTTACTCCGGTGGTGCCCAAAATGGATGCGAACGTGGGCTTTTGGCTTTTTCGAGGACTGGTCCTTTGCACCTGGATTTAAATGCAGCATAGAGCCCAAGATTTCCTTGTTCAGCGGTGCCTGTCTCGTGCTCATGCACCCACTTCTTCTTTTCTCCGTTTCTACTTGATCAGGTGCTCTGTTTTGGGATAATGCGCAAGTTTTGAAGCCCAATTCCGGCTCTTCCACAGCAAAATTCTTCAGAAAATTTGCAGAGATCTACTTCGGTATGCATTATTTCGTTTGCCTTTGTTGTATTTTCTTTTCTGGTGAATCAATCTGGCTTGATCCTTCTCACGGATTTTTTTTTTCCCTTGCGCAGATGCAAATTGCGGAAAAGCAAATCCTTCATGCCGACCGTTATGGCTGCTGTACATGAGACAAACGGAGAAGGCGTGCCCAAAAAGCTTACAGCTATGAAACATTCTTAAAGGAAATCATTCCATCCATAAGAACAAGGCAAGCAAGGTACTGTTACATCCATGCCCATGTCCTTTGATTCTTTTCTGGAGAATTGGGCGCTTATATTATGCTTCATTTTAGGCATTGAGCTACAATTTCAGAATGTCTCGCTACTTCAGAATGAGGCCGACCCAGAAGTCTAATTTCGTAGAAGTAGACACATATATGTTTGAAGATCATCCTCCTCCTCAGGCTGATTTTCCAGCTGACAGAAGAGAAAGAAATGCTTCGGCTTATACAGATCCTCTGAAATCAGAGCTTGTGGCAGCGCTTGAAAGGGCCATGTCTATCAAGGAAAAGAAACAGCAGATCCAACAGGATCATTGGGGTGCAACTCTGCAACGGGCCACCTCTGTGCGAGAAAATCAAGCACAGAAAGAAGTGCCAGTTTTTCAAAGAAGCAGATCCAACAGAGAAAGCCACCACATGCCTGATCAGTCTCATTCTTGCCATGATAAAGAAAATGCAGCTCTTCGTTTGGCAGTGCAAAAAGCCTTTTCTGTTAGGGAAGGCCGAAATGGCTATGGCTACGGCTATGGCCATGGCCATGATTATGGCAGCAGAATTGCTGCAGAAGCTAGGGATGCCTTTGATCCTAGAAATGCTTCAGTTTTTGAAGCTGATACAAAGCTACACTGTCACCATGGACAGATGAACACAGAGATGGAAGATGCTGCAAAGGCCATAGCTGAAGAAACTGATTCAGGATTTTGGTGGAAGAGGAAAAAGCCAACTTCTCTGCAGAGGGCTCAGTCTTTGAGGTATAACAGGATAGCTTCAGAGGGAACAGAAGGTTATGCTCCTGCTAGGACTTCATTCTACAGCAAAGGTGCAGACCAAGGTTATGTTCCTTCTCAGACTGGTGCTATAGGATATCCTGCAGTTATTATTTCTAGAACTTATCCTACCAAAGATGGAGAAGCTGCTTGCCTTGAGTGTGCTTCTTGTGGTAGAGGTTTAGGTGTTATCATGCATGGTGTTCCTTTGGGAGAAAGATCTGTTAAGCCTTGTGAAGCCTGCCATCAGCCTCAGTCTAGCTCACAGCCTAAGCCAAAGAAGAAGAACGGATTCGTCAAGAGCGTTCGCAAGATCCTTCACTTGTGAATATTTTCATCTTTAGGTAGATGCCTCCTGTTTTGCTTGATACTTTGTACACCTTCAGCTCTTTATCTAGTGATCTTTGATTTCTCCAGCATCCTTAATTGTCATTTGCCATGCTTTGCCCTGTGTACAAATGTTCTATTGACATGGCAATTGGAGACTGTTATGGCCATTTGTATAAACACAAATGAATGAAGCTTTTAACTCCTAAGGAGTTCTTGTTGTCAATCTCGTTATTTAATGGAAAAACAGCAATTCCATGCTAATCAGAAGATGGGTTATTGTATTGACAATTTCTCAATATGTTTCCCTAGCCATTCTATCCTAGAACATAGCCATTCTATCGTAGAACAGCAAATTTGAAAGTTCTGGATGAAGCTAAAACAATTGATTCAACAGTGGACCAAGTTGATCTGTATCTGTTGGTTGGTCAGAATGATAATTTTATACATTACAGCAACAATAAGGAGGGCACACTTGAACATCCAACAACTGGGATCACCACTGGCCTCGAAGCCTCGCATCAGGGCATATAACATGCTCACAATATTTACAATAAAGAAAAGAAAGAGCTTTATATCGTTCTTTCCTAAGGTGTGAGCAGCAGATGGGGGTTTGTTGCCAGTAATCTCTCCCTATTGACTGAACTCTTCATACCCCAAATGTTGATAAATCGCAATGTTGGGCAGCCCTTAGAAAGGCTTAAAAGACCTCCTTCTGTCACATGCTTGCAACCCCAGAGATTTAATTTCTGCAAAAGAAGCAGTTACATTACTTTATCTCTCCCTGAAAGCAAATTGACAGCAATTTAAACTTACCTTTAAATGCTTGCAATGCTTTGCAATTGCAAACATGGTTACATCGGTGATGAATGTACCACCAATATTTAAGTGCTCTAATGACGCTGCGCTACATATCTAATGAAACAGATTTAAATCATATAATATGAAATTAAAAACCAGAAGTTTTGTAGTGTCCAAGAAAAAGCAAGATTAAGTAAGATAAGTACCAGTTTGACAACTCCATCATCTGTAATTCCTGTAACTCCCCAAAGAGAAATTGATGTCAAATTAGGGCAGCATTTTGAACAAGAAATTCTTTGTAGCTCTGCATCACTAATGCAGCAACCCCACCTGCCTGCAGAGCTACAAAGAATTGAAGAGCAGAATTATGTACTACGACCCTACGTTGTTATACGCCATCATGTGTTTTTTTCAAAAATAAAGTATGATAAGTGGCATTGCATACTTACATGTCAAGTTCCAAAAGGCTGACAGCTTGATCAACAAGAGTAGCCAGTGAAACGTTATCAATCCTGCAGCCTGCAAAACTAAGCTTGCTTCTGTATGCTAATGCATGCTTCATGGCTTGCCCCCATTTTCGACACACTCTACTTGCCCTGTTACAGGTTCAAATTATATCAACAGACCATTTCCATAAAGCTTAAATTACTTATGTGATGTTGCCTTATCCCTATGACAATAAGGATCGCTTCTGTGACTTTAATAAACATTCTCTTTAGCCTAAATCCCAAACTTCTGTAACAAATTGGCTGATGGTTTCTTTGCCCCTAGTTAATTCAACCTGCTGGAATAAAATATCTAAGGGTGGCCATTTGCTTAATAAATCCTGTTTTATTCTCTCTTATGGGAACAGAAAGTAAAATGTTTTCCCTCTTCTTAAGCTTATAAATGACGCATTTTACTACTACAAGCACCAATATCACATTCCAACATAAACACAAAATAGGCAAATTTATGCCACACTTAGTTCTCAGTCTCACCAGCCGTTCCTTTATGTTTGCAATTTCGAACCATTAGACTAACAGATGATGTTTTAAGCCCTTAGCGTCATGTAAATATTGCTACTTAATGAAAGCCACACAGTTTGAGCAGGTAACATCATCTTAAGCAAAATTCTTAATAAAAATAGGAACTGCAACCCCAAATGGAGCAAGGTAAAGTGGAATGTTCTAGCGGCAAAAGACAATTAATCCACTTAAGGGTAAGAAAAAAATTCACGAAGCCTAAGAAATTGTACTTACATGGCCATATCTTTGAAAGAGGAGAGGTGCAGAAAGCATTCTGCCAATAAGTCCACATGTAGAATATCTACCTTGGCAGTTTGATCATCGATATCCTCTTCCGACTTCGTAATTAGAAGTTTTGATCTTAAATTTGGATCACCACTTACTTTTTTGGAGAGAATGTATTCTGCATGATCCATGAAGACGCAGGAATTTCATCCAAATAGAAGCTGGGCAGTAGGTAATCCATGAAATTTAAAACAACCCAGAAGAGGGCCCGGTATGACGAACACGTAAACGTGCTAGAATCCGCAAGATAAATATAAAAATATTTGAATCCAGCATGGGATGACCCACAGATTGCGTCTGGCAAACCTGGGTAGGCGAAGCAAGATTCTTCATTTGTGGATGCCGGGAATGTGTAAAAGTTTTGTTTGATGCGGTCTAAGAATTGGGGCATATCGCTATCGTCATGTCCATGTGGCGCCACCGAGGTTGTATAATAAAAAATGGGTGAAAATAAAGTTACCCTGATACGCCCGTGTGGTGCAATCCCAACGGTTGGTGATTCCATCTCGTAGAATCTCTAACGGTCATGATTGAGCCCGTGCCTACCAAGATAACAAGGCAAGTCTATTTTCACTTATAGAAGATTGTATCAAATCATACTCTTTGAACTTGTTTGCTTTTGACTTTCAAAGCCAGATAGGCAACCCGACACCACCTTCTGGGGAGAAGAGCGTTTGTTAACAAAAGAGTGATGGTTGACAATGCCGCGTGCACCTTCTCAATCCAACACATCCCAAGGTTATTGACCAGATTTTCCAAGTAGGTAGGGTTGGGTTGATAGAATATCATGTTGGATGTTGTTGGATCTGTCAATTTGACGGCCGAGATTTGAAGGCCCTCAGTGCTATGTGGCGTGAACAAGGTCCTCTGTTTGGTGACACGAATTTGCATTAGGAGGCAGTAGGGCGTAACTATGGCCATAGCGACCCATTTTCTAGCTCGTTTAAACGCTTCATGTACTACTTACTTTTGCTTGAAATTGTCTAGTTAGAGTAGTGGGGTTCTGGCAATTCGTATATCTTGACAGGTAGTGTATCGAATGATGTTCACCAGTTCGTGATGCGTCCTTCTGTAACCCTAGGCCTGCGCATCCACAACATCACGGCACTGGGCTATGATTTCAATTATGGTGTTAATTATCATCTAATCGCCCAATGTTATTCTCCAGCTAAAACACAACTAATTCCTTTCCTGTGACTCCCAAGATTTGCACCATGAGGCGCAACAATGAGGCACAACAACAAAAGTGTTATGTTCCGGGAGAACAACTAGGATAAGTAGGAATAAGTAAGATGATCAAAATGAAAGAGTAGAAATAGAGGTTATGAAGAATTTAAGGTGCGCCCATGGATAGATCACCTGATGCCTTTTAGTGGTGCAAGGAAATGCCCTATTGTAGGATCAAAGCCAGGTCGGAACAAGTCCTTAAGGAACCTTTGTTGGAGTATATGATGGCCATGGAGTTTAAATGATAAGTAGTTAAAGCAAGGTTTCATTAGTTTGAGAAAGAGTACTTTTCATTTAGCTCTAAATGGCTCTAAATAGCTTGCAGTATATCCATAGGTACCGACTATTTTTTTCCCCGAAGCTACACGTATATCCACCGCTCAAATTATCTGAGCCCGACTTGGGTTGGAAAACTAAGAAATATGCAACCCTTCCTATTTTTCTTAAAGCCCGAAAGAGTTTCCAAACTTTGAAGACCCGAAGGGTTTCCATTTCAAGTTGAAAACCGGAAGGGTTTCCGCTTAAAAAAAATCAAAAGCAAATTTTTGGGTGGTTGTGGTCCGCCAGTAATTACTTTTAAGCATTAATGCCTACAACTGAGGTTTTATGTTCTTATTAGCTCTTCCTCCGACGGCCTGTTCCTAGCTCTTCTCAGGTAAAAGTTAATCAAAATTTCAGGACTTTTGGAAGTGATTTTATCATTCAGGATTCAAGCCTGAAAAATATGTATTCAAGCGACTTGAAAGCATTCAAGGTGGATTTATTTCATCCGAAGCATTCAAGCAATTTGTTTCACTGAGCCAAAGTATTTGTGGCCATTTGCAATAGTTTTTTGGAGTGAGTTATTTTACAGAAATTGGATCCTGCATACCCTTAAACCCTTTCTATTTTTCTTGCATGATAACCTAACCCCCTATGTTTTAGTTTGCGTTCGATTTACAAAAATATGGAACATTTGAGCACCCAGCTGATGCAAATTAACCAGTGGTTATGCTTGCATCCGACAAGCTATTGTTGGTGCTAAATAAGCAAAGAGTACTTTTGGTGCGCCTTCTTTCTGTTTGATCTCAGCCAATATTCTATAGCATATTTATTAGGGATTTTTTGACAGTGCTTATGTTGGTTGATATTCTGTTTATTTTTTTTTACAACATTTGTTACAACTTTCAAAAGAGTGAGATTCAGTTGAACTACCTAGAACTCCCTGAGTTCCCCGCATTTTGAATTCCCAGAATTCCCCATGCTCAACTGAGAACTAATCCCCTAGATTAGCTTGAAACCCAACTTCCAAAAGTTCTACACGAGAACTGATACTGTAGTTGCAGTATTGCTCAACAAGAGAAAACGCAAAATCAACGGCGTAATTACCAAACTAGCGAAGAGGCCGTGAGACCAACTCCAAGATGGTCGAAATGGTTCCCAATTAACTCAGACAGAAGATCAAGACTGAAAAGCAATGAAGGAAAGACTAAAAGCTGGAATTTGAACTCTTGAAGGCTGCACTCATAATTCGATATTCTCTCGAGACCCCGTCCATTCTCTTATATATTACAAGGAAGGCTAAGAATAAGACTAATAAAGGCCATAGCCTTTTTCCCCAGCTCCTAATGGTCCCTCTATCTATAGATTTGTCCCTCTGATCAAATTCGGTAGCCCTGGGCTGTCCGCGATCAGGAGAAGTGAATTTTTCCTTTAAAGAACACGAACCAGTGAGGTTGGACCCACTAGTAACGCCCAACCTATAAATGCAATGCATGCATTAGAAAGGAACTACTATTACATAAGGAACTCAAGCGAATGTCCTCGTAGGGAATTCTCAGTCAATGAAGCACAAAAGTTTCCCAACTAAGTTAGCATTTTGGTTTCAGCTGTTTTAATAGTTCCCTCTATAAACATGAATACAAAATGTAGATATTATACAATTATAGTTTCAAGCTAACCCCAAATGTGGTGTTGACTATCCAAAAGAGTCTTAGTCCATAAACCATTTTTTAATATACGTGTGGTTTTGCGGGTGTAACTGCTTCTTTCATTTGCATAATTTCTGTATAATTTGTGCCTATATCTAATGGTCTTGTCATACACAATTTTTTGGTATTTATGTCATTCCTTCTCGAGTATAACTGCTTCTTGCATTTGCATAATTGGATCGTATAATTTATGTCTATATCTAGTGGCCTTGTCATACCCCACAAAAGCATATGTTGTCATGTTTTAATCTACAATATGTGTGAAAACAACCTTTAAATTCGCCGTAAGACTTATACATGTTTAATCCACACACCAAGCAAATGCTCCTATGCTACTCCAAATGTATTAATGCAACCTATGGCATTAGACCTCCAATCAATGCTCATGATGAGATGGCAAGAGAAATTTATAAATCAAAAGCTATTACCACTACACAAGCTGTGGTTGATTGGGTCTTAAAATATCCTTCCTTCCTTCCTTCCTTCCTTCCTTATGCTTTTGCGTTTATTCAACAACATTAAGATACGTTGAACAATCTTTGCAACATAGTTTAAGAAGTTGACCTTTTCACATAGAAAGCAAAATACTATCTGGGATATGAGAATTTTTTTTTAGCTATTTAGCTTATGAAAATTAAAAGACCAGCACCTTTGTTGCAGAAACCACAAAACCCATTTGCAATAAACATCTAGAAAATCTTGTTATTGAGGAAACCATGTGCTTCATCTCCAACAATATATGGCTAAATCTTATGCTTATGTGAGAATTGCTCATCACATGGAAGCATGTATGCTTGGTGTATATATTGATGATGTACATGTCATTCTATTGAATACAAATGCAACGATTGCAATGTTTACAAAATGTCTGAATTGGAAGTTTCCCTTATGCTATGAGAATTACACAATCAAACAGCCTAAATGCACTCTAGCATCCCTAATATCTTACAAAAATGTTTAAAAAGAACTAAGCAAAATAAGGTGCTAAGGCACTACGGATTGCCTCTTTCCATGAAAAAAGTTCCATATTCCTTCCCATTCTTGTAACGCCCCCTTGGGCTTACGGATTCAATAGCTACAGTTAAACACTTCAAAAATAATAAGATCGACTCTCATATGAAATATAAAGTCACTTTACATATCAGATGCTATTGATCAAGTCAATTCCAAATATTCCACTGATATTAATCAATATAGCCACAACTAGCACCAATGAAGCTCCCCAGATCTGTTAACTCAAGCGGCAATCTTCCTTGCACACGCTCCATCTCAAAGCGGTCTCAATCGTTCCCATTCTTCGACTGGTGCTACAACACTGTGAGGGGTTAGTCCGGGGAGACTAAGTGAGGGGCAAGCTCAACTTATAGCTATGCACAAACAACAAGTTAGAACAAGCATTACCCATTCATAACAACGACAACAACAACTGTTCATAGTCTCCGCCTTAAGTATATTCTTATTAGTTCCTCGATTGGCAAAGCCACGCTTTCCAACCGCTTCACCAGAATCCGCTGGCTACTAAAATCTTCACTGGAATCCACCAGCTACTATCCATAATCTTCACTGGAATCCACCAGCTACTATCAATAATCTTCACTGGAATCCACCAGCTACTATCAATAATCTACCAAGTGTAAAAAGGAATTACCATTGAGACCTGGTTGTACCACCACAATCACAACATTCCAGAATGCATGTCCGGGTGCACACTTCTGGACAAGTCATGAAAATCCCTAAGCCACATTTGCACATTACATGTACCTCCGGATGTAAAGACGGGAGGTATTGAACTTGAACAAAATCCTGTTTCAAGTCCAGGTAAGATATTGAATCAAAGTCCATTTGACTTATGACTTGGTTCCATGTAACATCTCTATCTTGCGAAATGTATACGTCTATAAAATCATACCTTCTTTGTGGAAATC